>JTDE01022160.1:19679-36944 GCA_014338405.1 Paragonimus skrjabini miyazakii
AGTACCTTTTGGTCAGGCTCATGGCTGTTGTGATGATGATGATGAGAATGAGACAGCTCCTATAACATTCCCCATGTCAAGTGAGACCATCTGTGACTAAGGAACAGTCTGCGGACAGCGACACACGTTAAGTAACATGGAAATTTATGAAGCTCCGTAAGTTTAAATTATACCCTCTTGATCATCTGGTCAACTGTCGTCCCACATGGTCAGTAAGTTTGAACAATAAACTGAAGATGAAACCGCGCAACTGCACAAGTGAGCTCTTCAAATTGAATTTAAGGAACAGGGTTAGCATCCTGTTGTATTCAAGAACGACGGAAAATACCAGCAGTAAGTAAGCTTCATTAGGGTAACCGATTCACGTTACGTTACGGAAAACTCTCAGCCCACACGGCACGGGCAGCCGCTGCCCGCATGTGCTACCGATCGCTTGAAGGTAAGAGCAATCTGATTGGCCGACTGCATGGCTCACTTGCATTCGATTGGACACAATACATCCCATGTGTCATTAGATCGGTTCGTCATTTCGGTGTGGTTAAGAGATGGGCTGAGATCTTCTGGGACTATTGTTTTTGAGTTACTCTTGCGGAGGGTGATATTCAGTTCTTCGCCTCTTAAGTGCTATTATGTGATGATTGACCTCTGTGCATTATTTTACCTTCAAATCAAAATGAAACCAGATCATTAATAAAAATGCCCTGAGCGACGAGTATTCGGCATTTATGCAATCATCTTTTCACGGAACAAATTACTTAACACAGTCGGTAGTTCACTTTAAGGGTCAATCATTTTGTCAGAAATATTGACAAGACTTCCTAATCATTGGACTCCAGATAGGCGGTAAGCATGTTTACGTGTTTTTGTAGATTTGAAACAGGAAGTATTTGTGATGGTAGACATAGGTTTGGAAAGATCGAAATGGAGAAGATGATCAAAATCTGACAGTCTTTCGGGGGAAAAACTTGCAGACTTCAAATGTTGGAACACAGTAAATTCAATGAGATCGTGGCGTTACGATACCGGTACAATTAAATAAATGACTTATGGATGTAGACAGAAGGTCAAAAGTTTTGACTTTCAGTGTATGACAACCTAAAAGGGGGCAATATAACGAACAGGGAGTAGGCATGCATTCACTAAACAAAATATGAGTTTAAACGAGGTTGTAGGCGATCTTAGCCGTCAACCGTAATACGTGAATCTGCCCACTCTAGTAAAAACACTGTGAACATAAGACGTTCACCTCGGATTGTTACTCATCGTAACACGTAGATATTCAACAAACTGAGACCTAGGGCGTAGCGAGGTTGTAACTGGTATTTGGCGACTATAATTGGAAAACCACTGGTGGTACATTCCTTAAAGAGAGTAGAATAGAACATTGTATGTGGAAATACTGAATGAAAGAGGGTATGCGTTACACCGACTAACCAGTCCGACGAAACCATATTGCAGGGTAAGAGAGGGGGACGTCTTCGATTATGGGAAACCCTAAAAGGCATCATTTACATACTCCAGCAGATGTGAGTTCATGTGAAGCAGCACACAACCCACGTATATAGAAGAGACAAATTAGTCATATTTCTGGACTTAAACGTAGCGTTCACTTCTCTTTGGACCGGGTACATTCGTTTTTAAAGTCATAGCACTAATATTTACTACGGATAAAATTACCAACACTTAAAGTAAGGGTTCGTAGTTTTGAAACTTTACTGAGGAAAATGGAAAGGACAGTGCACGGAAAAATTTAAGTCCATTTAGGAAGGTCTTCCAGCAAATGTTTTTGGTGGGATATGTTCCCTCCAATCCTCTTGAAAACTTCCATGCGTTGTTTAAAAATTGGGCATAGTTCGAATGCGAATGCTTTAGTCTGGTCTCATAGCAACCTTCATCTCAGTCGCATAGCCATATAGTTCGGCTTTCCAGTGTACTTTCAGCAGTACTATGCTTCAGAAGCGTTAAACTTGATTTAGACTGGTCAGTCTGCTACATGTTAGATACATTGACAGAACTAGTGTCTTTTCGGAAAGTGAATCCGGTTGAAAGGTGGCGCTGCAAATGACAATAAAACCTTTTCGAACGCGTTAACATGAGAACTGAAGTTTAGTCCACTGTCCAATATAATCGAATCATCTAATCTTTAGCCTTGAATGTACTCCAATCTAACGCTTATCTCCTCCCATTGGACTTCTTACCAAGGCAAAGCACCTCATTCCCAAGTTCAATCCAGTACCACAATTACAAACCACAGCCGCCATGATTCAATTATCAATTGTTTGCTAAGACGTTCATCAGACACGACATTACCTTCTTTAAATCATTATGAATCCGCTTTTGATTGACAAAAGCTGTCAGTCTCATCTTTGAGTGATTATAGCAGTTACAGTAGTCTAACGTTTTCGAATACACTGCATAAGAACTCCTAGCGGTAACTCGTTTCTGTCTTTGTTCAACCACTCATTGTTAACGCATAAACCAGTTTGTGGACAAATCGATTTTCTTGCCAAAGTTAATTTACTGGTCATCCTGCTTTAGTGTTGCTTGCCTGGTGAGTTATTACATACATTTATCATACACTTTACTACCCAAAACCGTTTAGGAATCTCTCTTAGATTAAAATCCACTTAATAGAAAGGCCCAATTTTAGTTTTTTTCTCACTAACACAGCATAGTTGCATTTGATAACTAAAAGTAATTTCGTTTGAATCATTATTTGTCTGAAACAAAGACGATCGCTTTATCACTCTACCAGATGGGTCACGAAAAATCAGTTTATGTCAATTCTTGCATATTTGTAGTACGTGAATGTTTTTCTAATTCTGACGTAACTCAGCTGTTGTGACAATTCAGAGTAATCATTTGAGTGGGCTTATAGTTGAATCACCGTCAGATTCGTAAATGTTTCGTTAATTAAAAAGAACTGTGGTAGTCGTTAGTGACACCAGTTGGTTTGGTACTACAAGCAATCGCTTGATGATCGTATTTTGGGGTACCATCTGTAAATTATTATTACAGTCATGGTGACGATATACATAATCTTATTGTAATCATTACATATCTAGTTTGCACTTTAGTTTAAACCGAGGATGCAGTGTTCAATCTTTTAATTAGCTATACATTTCATATGCAAGCCAGTTGCCTGTCACGTGGAAAGCTTAAATAAGTTTCAGATCACATGAAACGAACAATCAGCTGGAAAGTTGTCACGTGTACAGATATTTTTTATTACATGCGTACTGCAAAATGAAGCCAGCTGCAAGGAGGAAGACATCACGGTGACAATACAGAGAAAGACATTCATAATCAACTTGAATCTAATAGGCCAATACCGGCTGATACTGTTCAGTTCAGAGACTATTTTGTATGACAGCATCTGTATATCTCATGTGTTATAACCAGGTGACTGCCCAGACGTCTTCAGCTATTGCATTGAACATGCCAAACCGGTCATACAATGTTGTCTCTGTCAGTACTTTAAGCTGTTTTATTACCTGTGTTTAAAACCTGCCGGTTCTGAAATGGCATTTCTAGATGCACCAAGAAAACTTCAATTCTATTAGCATTCCGTGGATTACTCTACAGGCACTAGGAAAATGAGGTACAACTGGTTTCGAAGTCACAACTTTTCTACTCGTTAGCTCGGGTCTGTTTGTCTCCTGTTTGCTTCATCGCGTGACACACTAGATCGATTTGTTTTACTCGGATACCCACTCTACTTAAACGTGATGCTACGTCAGGGTACCATTCGGTGTAGCCTTCCGTGAACTATTGGTTGATTTCGTATCGACTAGTTAGTCCACTCCCACCCCTTCATACTCAGTAAGAACAACTAGGTTTCAGATAACATTTCACTGTCACAAAGTGTCATGAGCTCAACTAGTCACACGGTTAGTGGTATCTTGTTCGGAATAGCCTGTCAAAGTGGCCGAAGCCAAAGAACGCCTGCGTTTAACTGCCACCACAAGTGGCTTGCGATGCACCACTTGTGGTTTCAATTACACACTACCTATCCAATATAAACCCGAAGGAATAAGACCATGAGTTATGTGAGTGAGGTCTTGTGTCTAGCAGGCCAAGGGTGGATAGCTAATTGATAGGCTAGCTCGAAACAGAACCTCATTTCTTTCGAGGAATAGACAGAAAGACTCCAACTGTAAAATTGGAAGAAAAATATCGAAAATGTACTGCAAGAAACTATCTAGTATATGAGTACATGCTAAGGCACTCTGGAATAGATATGAAGGAAAGCTAAATGCAGGGTTGGAATGAAAGAAAACAGATGAAACATTCAACACACAGTACACCAGCAAAGCTAAGGAAAAGTAGAAGGCTACAGGCACGCTGGATTCTAAAACCGGGAATAAGTGAGTTCCAAACGACAGTGGTCGTTAAGTAATGGGAACACGAAAAAAGGTATATGACCGATGTAGCCTACTTGAACTTAACATACTGGTTGTCTCTTGGCTGAAGATGTACTACTGTTGTGAGCCAAGAACGCGAATGGCACAAGGGTTGTTCATTCGAGAAAACAACACGTCGGCTAGGCGTTTAAACGGAACCATAAAAAACTACTCATTTGCACACGGTACTCGGCCGCAGACCGTCTTTTTTGCCACAGACGCTAATGTTCAGTTCCTTCACGTAGCATGGACCATTTTGGGCGATGCTGCACTCCGATTTTTTTATTGCATTATTCCTGCGGCTAATTCAATGTCAAGACCTATGCTCTGGTCCCACTACTGAATAGCCGTGGTGTGAGTAGTATGGTACGATCGGTTCTCCTCACTATACTTCTTCCCCCGCAAAGATTGTCCCAGCTAAAGAAGGTTCTCTTCGTTCTCTCGATGATCTGCGTACCGGCTTTGGTGATGTTGATGTTCCTGGTGTACATTCTCTTCTGCTCGGGGTGTCACCATTTACAAAGCTGGCTTCCGTGCACTCGATGTTGATTCCTCTCATTCTTATTCAGATACACTGGACCACGGCGGTCCACTACCACATAAGGTCCCCTCCATTTCGCCAGGAACTCCCTAGATCTGGGTCCTATTGCGTCTGGACTCCGCCTGTCTCTGTATTTAACCTTCGAACCAATTTCAAACACAGCATTTCGACCCGACAACTTTGCCACTGACTACTCCTTAGAAAATTCTTGTGTGTTCGCCAAGTTTTGATTGGCCACTTTCGGAGCTTTTACCAATCCACGCATGTCCATCCATCGGTCTCCCCATAAGCCAATCTCTTGATCGACTGGCAGGCACTTTTCCTTGTGTCGAACAGCGGTAGGCCATCAGAATCAGTGGTAGTGTTTCCTCCGAAATTCCTCCTTTTGGCGCCAAACATTCCTTGATTGTGCGGTTGTTTCGTTCCGTCAATCCATTCAATTAAGGATGGTATGGCGTTGTGCGATTTTTCTTGATTCCCAAACGCTCCAAGTAGTTCCGAAACTCTTCACTTTCAAAGCAAGGACCTTGATCTGTCAATATACTTCGTGGTATTCCATGATCTGCAACGATGTGTTTCACCACCGCCTTGCATACAGTGCTTGCACGCTGATCAGGTATAGCGGCTGCTTCGGATACGTTCATTTCAATTTGTCCAAGCCGAGGTTTGCGTTTTCTCGATAACGGAACCACTCCATATTTCGTTACGTGTCTATCAAGCTTCGAATTCATCATGGCCTCAGCGCGGTCGAGAAAATCCGCTCCCAGTATAGTCTGGTGTGCATCGGGGGAAATGACGAAAGCTTGCTTGATTACGTAACCATCGATTCCGACATCATACTTAGCCGCGCCCGTAACTTTGGGTGTAAACCCACCGATTGTTCGAACGACCATCACACATGGCTGAACAGTTCCTTTCGGCCTCGGTCAACTCAATGAAACCGCAGTCCCAGTGTCAATCGTACAGCACTCCGAACTACCATTGATTTCCATTCTAGCTCAAACTGCCGTCTTGTTAATCAATCCTATTATCGGATCACCCTTTCCAGACAAAAACAATCAGCAAAACACTTGTTTATACCACAGCTGCAATAGGCCTCGCCACGGTTCTCCTCCATCCTCATCTTCAAAGCGGCCACTTCTTGAGTTAACCTTTCCACTGCGGTTCGCAGGTAATTCACTTCACTTAGTTCACTTGTCTTCAACGCGCTGACTGTCGAAGGGTTTTCCGCCAGTAATTGTTGAGCCGCATCGGCCAGTTGTTTCAACGTCATCGGATGTGCGATTAGAGCAACCCTGAGCTGATCCTGCACTGTTGGTGGCATTCCGTCCAAGAACTGATCTGTCAGCATACGTTGTTCTGAATCCTGGTACAAATGTGGCGAGGCTGTTGACAGCGCTGCCCGCAGTGCCACGGCATACACAAGAGCGTTGCCTCCTGGTCCAGGCCGGGCGCCCTTGAACTGCCGCATTGCCTCCCGGCAGTCGAAGGGGCTGCCTAACCCGGCGATCAGCGCCTTCTTCGCTGCGGCCCACCCCAAATTCGCGGAATCCCCTCACGCTTCTTCCAGCTCCGCATTCGCCCTGCCCTTGAGCGGCATCCGCAGGGTCACCAGATTCGCCCGGTCGGTCTTGACTCCGACCGTCTCCGCCACGTCCTCGATGTCCTCTAAGAAGCACCGGACGTCCCCATCTTGAAATGGCTGCGACCGCGGGATCTTCATCCTCCAATCCTGGTTACGGCACCAATTGTTGTGAGCCAAGAACGCGAATGGCACAAGGGTTGTTCATTCGAGAAAACAACACGTCGGCTAGGCGTTTAAACGGAACCATAAAAAACTACTCATTTGCACACGGTACTCGGCCGCAGACCGTCTTTTTTGCCACAGACGCTAATGTTCAGTTCCTTCACGTAGCATGGACCATTTTGGGCGATGCTGCACTCCGATTTTTTTATTGCATTATTCCTGCGGCTAATTCAATGTCAAGACCTATGCTCTGGTCCCACTACTGAATAGCCGTGGTGTGAGTAGTATGGTACGATCGGTTCTCCTCACTATACTTCTTCCCCCGCAAAGATTGTCCCAGCTAAAGAAGGTTCTCTTCGTTCTCTCGATGATCTGCGTACCGGCTTTGGTGATGTTGATGTTCCTGGTGTACATTCTCTTCTGCTCGGGGTGTCACCATTTACAAAGCTGGCTTCCGTGCACTCGATGTTGATTCCTCTCATTCTTATTCAGATACACTGGACCACGGCGGTCCACTAACACATAAGGTCCCCTCCATTTCGCCAGGAACTGCACTTCTCCTGCATCTTAATCGATGTTGAAATCTATGCTCTGGTCCTACTACTTATTAGCAGTCGTGTGAGTGGTTTATTACGATCGGTCTTCTTCATTCCACTATGAGTACTTTGGTGACCTGCTAACCTGAAGAAGACAGGATATTCGTGGTCGTACACATCGCAATGCCGTATAGTCATGTAATCACGACCTATGGTATCGATGGTTTTTTTTATTACCGCGCTTCACTTTCAGTTATTCATACGTGAACACATACAGAGGACTTACTCTGAGGTGAGCTAAAAGAATAAAAGTTAATACAGTCTTATAATTTTGTCACGTATATAGAGTGATGGGGAGAAATTTCTGCATTCTCTCATGGATGAACTTTACGTACTAAATGACAAAGTTTAAGAAGCAACAAAAACTTCCTTACCTGAATTGTGATGAGTCGGTGAAAAAAACTGTCTTTGTATGAGAAGAGAGGAGACTGGTTAATTTCATCCCACACACAGAAAAGAAACGGGAACGGTGAACAAACTGCAGACTGACGTGGCAAACAACGTAAACGAATATCTACATAAATAAATAAATATATAAATAAATAAATATAATATAAATAAATATAATATCTATATAAACTGCCTATAAACTGGTATATATATATATATATCATAACAAATATCTTTTTAATAGTATAGACTTTGTTTGGTCCTTGTGATCTGAGCAAACCAGATACTACTAACCTAGCCTGTTGGCGGTTGTCGTCATCTATAGACATGTACTGATTGTCCCAGAACTCTGTCCCGTCGCCAAAATCCGGAGTCCAAACTAAAGGGCTTACCCAATGGGTCCTATGCCTAACCGAGTCGGCACAACACACCGCTGCAATCATAGCCAGATTAGCTGGCTGTGGGTGGGAGGGAGTGTATTCGCATTTCTGGTACATTCACTCGGCCTCATCGGCCCAGTGCGTCGGTCAACACGGTCCGCGATCGATAACATCTGACTGCTCACACACACCTCTGTAACTGCCTCACCGCTTGGAAAGCCATGCTGGAAGACCGGGAACCAGCATACGTCGTTAAGTACAAATGGACAAAGTGAAAATACGAAATTTTCTTAACTGATTGCGCCATCACAATAGTCTTTTCACAAACAGCTGTATTCATGAACGGAACAGATTTACAAATCACCAAAAGATTGATCAAAACCTAGCCGTTTTCCCCTACAATCTGAGGCATCTCGTGTTGTGTTTTCAGGTTTATCGCGCCATTTTTGGGCTCTGACGTAATGTTTGACAGCCATACTCTGAAAACAGTGTGTCGTTCGTCTGAGTTTTGTTGTCTAATCACCACGCCGTGTCGTTTCGCTTTTTGTCAACAAGTCCTATCTGACCACTTTGTCTGTGATGAAAGCAATTTGTTGCGTTATTGAGATCGGCGTAGACAACCTGTTCAAAACTTCTGTCCAGATTGAGGTGCTTTATCCTGAAATATAATATATCCATTTAGTTTGGATCGACACGAAGCGTTCAGGCTAGGTGATCACGAACTAATATCATATGTTGATGCATATGAGTCCTGGTCGAACTGTCCGGGAAGGCAAGTAGCGTAACGCACCCCTTACATATATGGTGTACTTTTTAGCAAACTACCTCTCTAGGACTGTACAGACTGATTGCGGTTTAGAGTTGACGTTTTAATTTCATCGAACGCACACCAGAGTTGTAGACACTGGACTGGCTAATTTGACTAATTTGGCGCCAGGACAGAGCTTCAGGACATATGACATGTATACATATCATAACTTCTTATAACGACATATCCGTTAAAATAAACATCCATCATAAGGTTTTTGCTTTTCTCACTTAATTGTGCACGTTGATATTTACATGTGTTTTGTTATTTAATATTTACGTATGCAGACACATGAATTAGCAAAGGAGATGCCAGGTGCGTCAGTTTGTAACCAAGTTGAGACTCCAATGATTATGTCGTAGCTGTACTCGCTGACTAATCATCATCATCATCATCATAGACAACAATATATAAGTGGTCCACACTTAGGCTTAACTGCCACACAGCCACGAAGGAACAAAGACAGAAAAAAACCTATATGAGAAGAGAGTAAAAAAATAAAGGGAAGGGAATGGACCTAACTGCTAAAAATAGCTACGTCTACATTCAAACATACAACATCAAGGCACCTACACCTTGCAAACAAACAACCAAGCTGTAAGTGAAAGTTAGGCGTCATCAGCAAGACAACTTCCTCACGGCTTTCACTGCCTCGCGATATTAAGTGCACTCATTTCGAAGACACTTCGGCCAAAAATCGACAACATTCACGCCACTGAGCTCGGTTAGCCGCTATCTCCCCTAAAGTTTCAAGCCACCGACTCTCTCAGTCGCGAAGGCTGCAAATCGGGAGACGAACCCGATCTACAGTGGCCAGCCTGTTTGTGAAGGACTTCATTTATCTACGCCAAGACATTATCTGTCCACCTCGTACTTTACACCAATCGACTGCAAAATCGGCAAACAGTGCTCGATATGGCAGACGACTAGCTGACATCCTTAGTACACGACCCAACCACCTGCCACCACATATGCGCGACCGTTAGGCATCAGAGAGATACCTCTCTTCTGCCATACGGACTATCGCCTTAGCCTTATAGATACGCTCTTGGGTTCAATTCCCAACAACTGCGCCGTCTTCGCTAACACAACTTCCCAAATACACAAACCAGTCAGCATCTTCTGGAATTTCATTATCTAACATTAATTCTACGTGACCAAAGCGATCTTGTAGAGTCATTTTGCATCTTGAGACTGCGATGCTCAATCTGATGTACT
This sequence comes from Paragonimus skrjabini miyazakii, assembly GCA_014338405.1. NCBI lineage: Eukaryota > Metazoa > Platyhelminthes > Trematoda > Plagiorchiida > Troglotrematidae > Paragonimus > Paragonimus skrjabini miyazakii. The sequence continues at coordinate 29,763 of JTDE01022160.1, forward strand.
AAGCAAGGTGCAAAATTCCAGTTTGCTAGCAAACGTCCAATAGATGCGAAACTATTGATCAAAAATACCAGAATAATCTGAATGCAGGGATGGGAGGCATCAGGAAAAACGTTGTGCACAGACTTGTCTAATAAACTGCTACACGTTGACTACATACAGATGAGCACTGAATGCAGTTAACCCTGGAAAGAAAGTTTAACAGTTATAAAAGCAATCTCACATTGTTTACAAGAGGGCATTGCGAAGTGATAGATGAACAGTGTAGCCAATCGAAGGATATATGTCAGAGCCTTGCTGATTTATGTCCGAGTTACCTACTTTTTAAATTCAATGTTTAATATTTTACCTATCAATGTCACTTGAAAACCTCACGTCCATTCGTTCCTGTATCAGCAACTTTTTAACAAGATCTTATCCAGTCAGATTTAAAGTACGAAAACGTTGCCGTTACTTCCCTTATTTCTTCAAACAGTTAGCTTGTAGTTCCGTAACATTATGAATACCATCCGGCTAACTGCCTATTGTTTATTTTAGCCCCACAAAAGTAATCGGCCTATGAAAACGGAGGACATGCTGTTCAACGTTCGGTATAAAACACAACCCTGTCGACATTATGAACAGTCAGGTGGGTTCTGTCTGGCCGGAGAGGACTGTCACTTTGCTCATGGCATAGCTGAACTCCGCGATCCACAAAACCATCCTAAATTTCGCACACGAGTGTGTCGTAATTTTACCGAGAATGGATCGTGTAACTTTGGAACACGCTGTTTTTTCAGGCATGTCAAAGAGCAGAACTCAACAGACAATGGCAAGCAGGTTGTACCAGTGGAAGTTCATCAGTCAACAATCAACGACAACAATCTGGACTGAAATCCGAACATACAAAACCAGTGAACAGCATCAAAATTGAAAGATGTTACAGAAAACAAAACTGTTTGTTCACATCAGTTTCGGAAGAATTTGTTTGTTTTTCTTAAAAACGTTCAAATTTTATTGACAACTTTGTGGCTGTGAACAGAAATTGAATTGCACCTATTTGTGCCAGCATTCATTCCGTGCCTTTACATTTCCCGTGCTTTGAAATGGGCTTACCTATGAGATGTTTGTTTTTTGTTTTATGTACATTTTTATTTTCTCCTCATAATGCTTACTATGCTATATTAGCCCATTTATGTTCCAGTAGATCCAGAAACTCACTATCTTATAAATCAGGCGAACTAGGACAAGCCTCGAAAGATTTTCTGGGTAGAGGAGTTGGTTTCAAGCAAACGCAGTGCTTTCATTCCCAGGGAAGAGAAAAGAAAAAAATATACTAATATGAGGGTTTATGACTGTTAACACTTCTCTGCAGTAACGATCGTGTGACTTCTCTAAGGATTCTTGTGCCAACTATGAGTTTATTTTCGTTTGTCTGCACGCTTCTGTGTACACCTGCTGTTAATGGGAACCAGTATGTATTGCCAATATGCAGTGATTTATCAACAATCGTGACAGCTTTTTCATTGGAGTGGTAATCATGCTTATCACTTACTGGCGCACTTAAAGTCGCAAGACATACAGCATGACTAAACCAGTAGATTATTCTATACAAAGTCACCGTATATTCGGGAATTTTCTAGCATATATGATTTAACCAGTTCTACCGTACTACCAATCACTCAGAATGGAATCTAAGCAGTTGATACTAACTTATGTTGTGCAATGCTCTGATTGGTTTGTGTACTTTACAGTTCCAGTATCACAGTATCCAGCATTCCCGTACCACCTAGTGGACGAGCTCTGAATCCACTTTTGAATCGTGTGAAACAATCTGATTCCATATCTGAATGACCAAACTTTGTCTCTGTTTGTGACTATACGATACCCTGGCGGCTTTCTGCTAAACTGAAAGGACCAGTGCTTGAGGGTGACAATCGAGATTATTCCTCTCTACATTTTTAGTTCATGGCGGATCAGATGGGACTAAACGTTAAGCCTCACATGACCGACTGGAATCCAACAATGTGCGCTAAAACTGTATAGTTAAGTGATGAAAAAAGAAAAGAATCAACAATGTTACGAAGCTATTTGCAACTATTTGCATTAATTGTTCAAAATGGATTACAACAAAATAAGTATGTTGTACGTTGGATAAAGTTTCCCCATGAACGACGGAGAGATTCGAATGAATTTGCTTCCTCTGCTGCGGTAAAACAGAGGTTGTCACAGTTAGACCACGATAACAACGACTACGTAGAAGCTGAAGGTAAGGCGCACGAGAATGAAGTGTTGTATTGATTCAAACAATTAACAAGTAGGTACAACAAACGTAACGAGCACTAAAAAGGTATGTAGCGACAGACCAGAAAAATGACAGACCCTATATGCAGCTGCTAACCTATATGTATAAAAGCAAATCCAGGAATTGGACTACCAAAACTCATTGTACATTAAATCAGTAAACACTAGCAGAATCGATACGGGGAGTAGGTAGTTGTCCCAAGTGAATATCAAACCGCGAAGTGAAGATCGACTGAGCTATCTTGCAAGAACTGTGCATAATTCATTTCACATTATACAACCTAACTTGTGATAAGCTATTAATAAGCATCATATGGGACAAACGTCCTGATAGTTATGCTGGCGGCTTTCAACTATTTCGAACGAGTCTTTCTGAATGAACCGAACAGACCTGCGTTTCATGAAAGCAATTGCTTCAACATATGGATATAAGTCACACTGAACCAAGTTGACACGCCTAATATTTCATGTTTCTTCAAAATTGGCTGTGCCTTAAGTAATAAGCTCGTTTCAAGGAACGGTGGGATTTTGGGGGACTGTCAGGCAGGAAGTGCGAGCATTCCAACTCTCGGCGGAATACCCCCAACACAGGGGCGAAGGTGCGTTCAAAAACCCAAGGTGAGCGGATGGAGAACGGCGTGGGCGACCGGATGAGTCGTCGCTCGACTGGATCGGACCAACGGGCGAGACGTGGAAGCCGAAATAGGATGGATGACCAAATTGAAGGCGTGATTATTCCAACACTCTCAGGAATATATCGATATGACTGTAGAGTAAGTTCAAAGCCTACAGTAGATAGACGGAGGACAGCACGAGCGACCGGACTAGCTATCGCTCAACGAAATCGGATAAATGGACGAGGAATAGCAGGCATAAAACCCCCGGGTGGAAGGCGCGAATCACACACCTAAACCGGGTAGAAGTGCACACGACGCGTGAACGGAAACCTGGGGGTGTTGTGGACTGGAATGCTGACTCATAAACGCGAGCGCGCGCGTAGCATGTGAACTAGCGTGTTGGACAATAAAGATTGTGCTTTATTGGACGCCTTTTCGCTACAGGATGATAAACAGTGTTGCATAGAACGCCTGGCTTTACCTGAGACAGATCCGGCACCTCAGCCAATGCTAGAGGCTCTCACATTAATGATTCTTTTCAGTATGTTCAGTGAGATTTAGTGGACAGGGGTGCGTCGTGTTGAACCTAAGAGATAAGCTAACGTGCAGATTCGGAAGGTTGATAAAATCGAACAGCATATAAGTACTGAAACCCTTTCAGTGGTACACTGCCCAGTGTGTAAATAAAATATGGGTCCGAACGGTGCAAAACTTTCTGCTAGTTCTTGTTCAATTGATCGAGTACTTTTCCGATGAGCCTTTCCGCTGGCGTCCGCGAAGTCACACGGTAGATTATTTGATTCAACCTCCAGCGTGACCTTGAAAAAACCAACTTACCCCGTGGAAGGACGTTTGCACCTGAAAACACCTAGGACTGAACTGTGCAATCCCTTCAAAACAAACACTGCGTGTCCATACATGCTTCGTATCTATTTATGACTTTGTCAACATAGCTGTGAGTTATTTGCTCTTCCACACACCTGAAGTGAATATTTGTTTGCTATGCTCGTGTTTTGTCGTGTGCAGTTCCTGTCACTAATTTGCGCCCATGAGCATGTGGACCACGTGTCGCTGGTGTTTGTAGTAGAAGTTAATCCAAAATCCCGAGCGCAAAAAGTTCACAGGTGGAAGCAAGAACTTTGAGCAAATTTGGTCGTGTAGCTAAAAACGTCTGGAACCCACATCTGAAGCTGAACACTCAGAATAAACTTGTTTTGAAAGCACAATGTTTTACCCTTTGTCTATATTGGTTGTTTGGTTGTTTGTTGCTGATAAGCACCCCTAATGAATTCGCTTCACTGTCTTCTGCTGTTTTCTGGGAAAAGTAGCTGCAGTTCCGTTCTACTGTAAACCAATAGACTAAGCCGATCCAAAAAATGATGTATGAATTGCTACCAGTACCCTGTATCTTAGAAATGTTCCCGCCCATATGTAGTAGATTATCTTAAACATCCGCTATCTAATCGTTTCTGTGAGAGATGTAGATTATGGCTCACGGGCACAAATATCTCGGCTACACAACAAACGGCAACTTGTTTTATTCACTCAATTAAGTGTCCGTATACGTACAAAAGCAACACGATGCAAGCAAAAGTCGAATAATTTTCTTGTCAGGTCACAGACTGCTAATGCATGTCAGCTACGCCGTTCATATTTGTACACCCTATCTGAGTTGTGTATGCGGAGTACTGCAAATTGCAAAGTTCATCGTTTGCAAAAGAACATATCTTGGCCCGCAAACTGCCATAAAACTGTGACCAGCAATAAACAGTGGAATGAAACACAAAAGATTTGGAAGGTTTGCCCTAACGTGGCAGAGCTAACTAACATGATTTGCATTCTACTGCAACATGGTCAGGATCGTCAACATGAGGGTGCACATTCCGCTCGGGTCACTTAGCTGAGCTTGGCTCGTATACTGCAACGTTACAGATTTGATGTTATTGTCAACAGTTAATCAGCAACACAGTGCTAGGATTCAGTCTACGTTCAAAGTGCATAAAGTAAAAGTCATGACATTCCATTCATGGAATACACAGACGCTACCGTTTTTGAGAGTCGATAGAAAATTAAATGTCATATGTATATAAACCAAAAGACTTGTAAATTAGACTAACACATTTAAAGGTCCACGCCTCCTATCAGTAACTGACTCAAATTATGTCACCTTTGACTGTTGCTGCACCATTTACGAGTTGAATCCTGACGTCCTGAGGCCACATACAAATTATTCTAAGCCGGATTTGCCATTTCTGACTACAGTTTCGGTGATTCCACAATTCTTAATTACGTGCGAGTCCGAGTGTTCCAGGTGCATGCGCTGCATCCTCTTCTCCTGCTGGTGTCAATCGGGCGTCAACTCTACTGTAGGACACTCATAGAAACACTAGTGTAACGCTGCTCTTCGCAAATGCAGTGTCAATATGAAAAGATCACAATATAATAAACAATAAGAAACTGTCGTTCACACAATTGTTCTTCTCAACAGAAAAGAGTTTAACGGCGTTCTGAATTGCATTCTAGATGCAGCACTAACGACATTTGGTAGAAGGCTATTCAAGTGGGCCACCACCCTGGGACAGAAAAAATGTTCGAGGTTCCGTTTGAAGCAACCTTTTTACTGTGACCAGGTGGATTGCTTGGAAATGCGAGAGTAAACGATTTATCTGTCAGGCTTTCAGAAACAAGGAAAAAGATAAAAACGAGGTCTCCTTGAAGTCCTAAATAGTTCTGAAGGTAAGAATCAGAGGTTTCAAGGCAAGATGTACTACTACGATTTTTGCCGTAACTCACTTCCCACGCTCTGGTAAATTCCCATGTTTCTCAGAACCAGACTAAATCACGTAGTCAAACAAAAGAGTTTGAAAGACTCTTATCACCTTGAGGAAATGTCCTTTTTACAATTTCCAGTACACTGAACCATGTATTAACCGATTTGTCGGGATGAAATGAGAAAATGAAGTTGGACAATAGCCATAAACTAAATCATCTTGTCAACACACGCGCTTATTTGTGCAGACCGGTTTGAGATGATGTTGTCAGACGTGGCACTGAGAGACATGTGTACACACTTGTAGCTGTTGATGGGAGGACACCACTTCTCTGACTCTCAGTACTGTATGGATTGTCCAAAATACACAAACCTGTTATCCTCGTAAATCCTACTGTTCTGACGATTAATTCGTTCTATCGCAAACTTGTTCAATGACTAGTTGCAATAATACATCTTGTTACAAGGAAGCTAAGGGCATACACTGGTAGACATTGTTGATCCTGTCAAAGATAAAATAAACGGTACAAATATCTCTGATTGCAAAATGGCCACGTTATACGTTCAGTCCTTAATCGGAAATGTTTATTTGTCCAATATTTTTGATTTTTATGTGATTTCATTCTTATTCACAAAATTAATATTCCCACATCGATTCATATTCTGAAGCGTCTGATTTTATTGCGCATGAAATATGTAAAGTTTTACATCCGAGAATAGAGTTGTAAATAGGTTGATGGAAAAACCACTTGAGCAATAGCCAGCAGATGGGATTGCAAGCGTTAAACGTTGTAAGCGCCATGCTAATGATGTCCTGATCAGGAGAGATAGATTCCGGAAAGGAAACTTCTTTGCCGTCATTTATCAGTCACATTTAAACTAGAAGAAAATCACCTTTTGCCGTTTTTGTATGCGCGGCTCGCATGTACTGTTGGGGAAATAGTCGGCGTAGGGTTAATCGAAAACCCTCATAAGACGGAGAGTATGTTTAGTTCATTGTATTCAAATTAACAGCTCATAAACGAGCCATGGCGAAGTCGCTTTTCAATCAGGCTTATACTATCTACACGTCGAACACTATTGACAAAGTAGGAGGACGTCTCATCAACAAGTGCCGACTAAACAATTATCCCGAGGCCTTAGTTAAACGACGTGCAAAGGAAGTAAAGCACAAACAAATAGTAGTGAAGAAAAGGTGCACCACTAAACTTGTTTTGCAAGAGAGGCAATTCGCTAAAATAAGTGAGCCAGTATACCAAAGCAGTGAGTAATAGGGAACAACGCTGTAAGACTGAGTAGACTAATTGAGACAGAAAATTACCGCTTTCATCAATAGAGAAAAACATTTTTACAGTTTCTGTCTCTCAAGTAATGCACAGTTCTACCTGCTTCTCTGTGTAAACATATCAAAAGAACTGACAGAACATTTCAAGCAGGAATAACTAAGCGGATATTAAGCCAAAGTCAACGAAGCAAATCAGTGCGCTTTCTCACAAAGTTCTTTTATCGATTACT
>JTDE01022161.1:0-30696 GCA_014338405.1 Paragonimus skrjabini miyazakii
TGGAAAATCTTGTGCCTAAAATGGAAACAGATATGTAAAATGGTATAGTGACGCAACACCAATGTTAAGGTTGATAGTCAGTTAAACTGCCCGGTTAGTCTCACTTGTGGTTCTCATGCTGTTACCCATATCGACTGTATTCTTCAGGGTTTTTGGAAATCTGAAACTACGTGCCGGTGGCCCATTACTCTATCCTGGGTTCCTTTATAAATAATGGGAAACCAACTCACCCCTACTCACTGTTTGACATAAAATGTACGTGACATAGTGAACTCTGCCTGTTTTGGAGTTGACTCTCCCATTAAAATGTATGACTATGAGTCGTTTCGGTTTTATCCACGGCATAGTCCACATAAGAACCACCAGTTAGATAGTCAGCTCCGTTGTTCATGTTTATGACCCTGCTATCGTCCGATACTGGCGTTCACTTGAATCGTGTTCAATAGGATGATTGTGTTCGCTCAACAGGCTTGATTACACTGGCGGTCAACTACCCAAGGACGTTGTTGGATCGGAATCGGACAGGCAGTCTCGAACTTACACGCCCACGCAATGGTGCGTCTTAACTTATGCCAGAAAAATCACGTAACAAACTAACCAATCAGGTGTACAAGTGCTTACCGATTCGTCAGTTAGTTATTGGTCGTTTGCTTTTGGTTATTCATCTCTTATTTGCCTGTACCATCGAACCAATCAATGCACTCTGTACTCGGTGGCTTACCAACCCGTGTTCTGCTTACCCGTGCGGGGCGATTTAACAACCGTCGACCGTTCTCAGTCTTCACATCAATACTTCGGCATGCTGTGTAATTGTCTGATTTAAGTTCCTTATACAATTCACGTCAGTGCTTGCTCCAGTCATTCCTACACTCCCAAACAAATTTCTGCCCTTTGTTATACCGTATAAATCTGACCTCTCGACGTCACCGGCCGTTGTGCAGCGACACCAAAAATATTTGGAAGTTTGCCCGCAACACACCTTCGGGACGTATGTAGATCTGGTCGCAACTCATTCGGGCACTGCCGTACAAAAACAGAATAGTCAGTTCCGAACATTTTCCGTTTTTAAGTGACCACAATGTTCTGGCCAAATTATTTTCTCCCTTTTCCTGGAGTAAGGAGCATAACAAGTTGCCCAAAGTAGGTGAAAATTGAGCGGAAGGTTTTGATATTAGAAAGTGCGAACGTAGACTGGACTTATCACCCCCAAATCTTTACCAGAAAATCAGTCCCACAGAGCTGAAACAACAGGATACCCTTAATGTTTTTCCTCGGATAGTGTTGAAAAATCAGTTTCATGTGCAAGAATAAACTAAAACCTTGTATTTATCTGATTAAAAGCATATGTAGGTCATTTGTTTTGCTAAATAAGTACCCAGTACAAGGCACCTTGATGTTGATTGTTTGAATATAGACGTGCCTATTTTGAGTAGTTAGGTCCCTTCTCCTCCCTTTCTTTTTTCTTCTTTCTTCCTGTAAAGGGTTTGTTTTTTCATGGTTGTGTGGTGGTTAAGCATCAGTGAGAACCACCGATATATTGTCGTCTATGGTGATGATGGTGCATTGTTGCATGTTTGGGACAATTGTTACACTAGTTTCCGAGCCGATTTTCATTCGACAAATTTCGTGCGCAACCGTCTGGCAGTGAATTTTCTGGTTGATCTTGCTTGCATTGCCTCAACGTTCAATACCACCGGTCCGATCATTTTTACAAAGATGAACCCCCTGCTTCCGGTTGTATTACCGTTGCGGTCTAATAGTCATTGTGCACGTCTTCAGTCAACTGATCTGTGGTCAGCGTTATCACAGTGAGTCCACTTGACGGTCTAACTACAAACACCCACAAAACGGGGTCGGCACTGCTGGTCACTCGTGTGTCTGTGCATTTATGCGCAGTTGTGCGTCGTGTATGTGCGTGAGTGCTTACGTCGATAGGGTGGGGCGGACTATCGACGTGCATCACGAGTGTGTTGCATATCGTATGGGTTGATTACTGCATGTTCCTCTGACGAGAGTTGAGCGATGCGCGTACGGCAGACGATGACGGACATCAGAGCCAAAACAGGTCTCTGGGCTCGTGTGACTAGTAATACAGACAGTATAATCAGTCATCAAAAACGAACATGTGTTTATGGTTGCTATGGTAAAGGACAAACAACCGCAGTGGGCCGTCAAGGCTCCAAAGACACCACATAGGCCCAAGCGCAGGCCATCAACAGACCAACGAAACGCAATCGAATTAGTCTAACTAGACCTCGGTTTTCGGTTGGATCGATGGGTTGACGACGGTGCCATGATGATCAGTAAGAAAGCAGTGTTTATGGAGAGTGGGCGACGGCCAGACAGTACTGGGCGTGTGGCTATGTTCGAAAGCGAATAACCAGGGATAGGCGAACAAGAGAATTTGGCACGGTGGATGCGGGATGGGAGAATGATAACGGTAAGCGATTGGTCACGCAAGGTTACGGGAATCAGCGGGGTAGAGTCAATTGAAGGGAATTTTGACATTCGTGAAAGTCACACCGATGCCTTGATGGAATGTTATATATTAGGGTGACTGAAGGTGCGGGTGCGTTTTACAGTCCTAATCATAGCCATAATAAATCGGAATTTACTGATGAGCAGTCGGGGATTTGGTTAATTTCAGGTTGAACATCACCCACAATTGACCGTAGCTGCCGCATACCCATAGACTTTCCAGTCGGCCCCTTTCGAAAGGCAGCACTAGACTCGAGATTCGCTCTTATTAGATTTCGTCAGTAGTGCACATCCTTGCCACTGCTGGGACTAGAGTCGCAGGGTTGTCGATGGGAGTTAGCAGACAGTAACTGTGTCTCCTATCGAGCAACCTGATCATTACTCACAAGCGAAAGTGGTTGGGCGTTCACATATGATGATTCGGTCGTGCCTGATGTGAGGTCAATGGCGCAGTGGTAAACACGGTTGCCTCATGAACAGCATGGCCGGAGTTCGAGTCCCGGCAGTGGCAAAAATGTGCTCTAATGAGAGCAAAACTCGAGTCCAGTACTTCTTTTCAAAATGGGCCGACGGGAATGCGACAGTTGCGATCAATTGTGGGTGACGTTCAACTTGAAATCAAAACTTGTCGGTGTACTGTTTTTGTTTTGGCGAGCTGTTGGACCAATCAGATTGCAGCGTGTGATTTCGCGCATTATTGCTATCATCCAGTGGTAGAAGCTACAGTTTAGTATACTGATGTAACTTCATAAATGAGTGCTCTTGTACCGTGCATGATGACCGATGATCACAGTCAATCCGAAGTCTATGCTCGAGGTCCGAGTTCAAGCATAATTCCAAACGGCTAGTAGAAATTCCTATTTCCGGTTATTACATTTCCGCATGTTGATTTCTGCTCATTATTTATATCTTCTCGAAGTTTGATACTATATAGATAATTAGTCATCGGTATTTGGTTTTCTTGTCTACATGAGATTTATTAGAACAGGCGTGTACAGAAAATAACACAACGGATTGTTATCTCATCTTTGGAGCACAAATTCCGCACCTCCAACCCTGAACCGTCTAATCGCGTGGTATGTGCTTGACCCTGTCATTTCGTTCATGGCATTGTCATGCAATCACGAACGTAGGACGTCCACTGAAGCGATATTAGTTAAACCACACACCGATTCCCTGTTGACAGAATTTCATTGCCAGGGAATTGAAACCGTTCATTCCCACCCCACTCATGTATAATGTTCGTTTCACTTATTGTTGTGTCATCATATCTTAAACTAATATAGCTGATCATTCTTGTAAACGAATGATTAGAATAAACGGGATGGCTTTCCATCACAGTGCATAACTTCCCACAGCTTTGAAACACAGGTGCGACTAAAAATTATCTAATCGATGCAATTCAGGCCAACCAAGCTTGGTGCCTCAAAAGAACGCAAGCATGCCATTTTCAAGTTACAAAATTTGACGTTACTTTGCGACTCGGTCCAGGCTATTAGGTCTATCAGATAAGTTAATTTGGCAACTTCTAACATACAATATACCTGAGCAAGTACTGCATGGATTTTTACGAGCACTACGGTGATATCCGCCACGACTTACATACCGCTATGGCAGTATTCACTTGTGTAATTGTTCTTTCTGGCTATCGATTCATGATTTATGAAACACCCTGTATATGAAGCTACATTTTCCAATCGAAGATACTCGTTGGACAATAAAATACTTTAAACTTACCACAAAAATATTGTTGAGAAAACCTGATCACTTTCCCGGCTGAGGCACAATTGACAAACACGTGTCAAATGCATAGTTTCATGAATTTGCATATGCCGCCATTCATCGATACGTTTATAACACATCTCCCACTTCAAATAAATTGTTTAACAGAACACTTGTGGAACTAGAGTGCACTGTTCGCAAATGTGGTAAGACGACAGAGATGCTGCTTCCGGCCGAATGTTGTACAATGCTGAACACCATAACGGAACTCCGAAGTCACCTGTTCTCGCTCTGTCAGGCTACCGAGGTCAGTGTCACAGCCAGCAGTCCACGATCAAAAACCAATCAAACTGCGGTAAGAGGCTGGTCCCATAAATTCGACCTGTCCAGTTGCTATCAATTTTGCATCGTAGTTTACTGCACTGTATGACAATTGTTAATGGATTAAGTTCTCATACGCTTAACCTTGAAATTTATTTATCTCGTACGGCAGTTACAGGTGCTTGACAGTACTAGAAAAACTGACATCTTTAGTATGTTGATGATACACGTTTTGTCCACTTTGGTTAAATACACCAGACACGACTGCAGTGATCGCAGAATTTAATACATTGTTACATGCCTATAGCCACGTGTTGCTTGCAAATATCTTTGTTTATGAGCTACTGGACATTGTTGCTATACTTCTATTATGACGCCTATCACATCATGGCAAAGCGATATTTCTAATCCAATAGAAGACAACAATGTAGTAAGATAATTCAATATCTCGACAGATTTGATGACGTTTTGAGTTCAAACATCTCATATTTCGGCTCACCCATCCAGCTATCATTTTGAGTGATTCAAGGACTGTCTCGGTAGGAATACTCTGTTAGGGGTAGATGGGTAATCGAGCCTAAATTCCTGGGCTCTCGGCCCAAGTTCGTAGCTGAACCGGTGGAATATGTCGAGCGAGATCACGTGATCTCTTTAGATGTTTCGAATCCAACCGAAGTCCAGACTGAGTACAGTTGGTTAACGTTTCAATTACTAGCAGTACCTAAACTATTGAGTCCTGCTATATGCCATCGTTAGTGGTCTTCCAATGTAATTTATTTTCACAACATTGTCTCATCTGAGTCTTCTTGCAGATCATCCCAGCAGCGAACCGGACCTAAAATCTATACGATACCACAAAGCCGACCGATTTTCGACTATATGAGGTTAACATAATTTTGCCCAGACCGAGCTACTTTTCAGATGGAGTGTAAAACTAGAGTTACAGTGTCAGTGTACGACCAAGTGTCAGAAATGGACCAGAATTGGCTGTATTACAATCAAGAAGTCACTCTGGATTTGAAAGGATAAATGACACCCAATTCAATTTATAAGTTGAATGAATTGTTTCAGGCAATGTGTGTTTGTTAGACGATCTCCTTTGGATGCGGTTCTTACTAGTAGTTTGTACTACTATATTGAGCACCCCCGATCATGAAACCCCAGAGATTTGCAATGGGATCAATAGCAAGAAGTCGGGACAGTCATGGCGTGTATCCGCTTGTTAACCCTGCGGCTTCTGGAATGTTTTCTGAACTGTAGGTATGATACGGCTATCCTGCTGTAACACCATACGCACATCTCAGTGTAGACGTCAGAGTGAAGTAAGTTGAGTTGAAAGAATCTAAGCGTAAGTCTTGGGGCCCCGCATCCATTATGAGAAAGGCAATCTGAAATTCTTGCCGGAAGTCAAAGATAACCAAAACGCAGACAGCCACATGGCTGATTACAGCAGCCTTCTGGTTCTTTGTGCAAGTCATGCCGAAACTGACTGCAACAGTGCGGCTAATGAAAATCAAAACTTTACCCGCCGGAAAATACCACACTGTGTCAAGTTGTGTGGGATCCAGTCCAATAGTCCTGGGTCCTTGTGACACTTTGTCAGCGACGGTATTCGACTGGGTATTCAGAGGATAATCCACAACCGTTTTAGAGAAAATCACTGTGAAGATCAATAATGAGTGAGCCACTGTTTCTCACAGATACTTCGCATATAACGTCTTTTTTTGCCTGATCATCTCCTTTCACCGTTTATTTGCTTCGTACACTGATCTTAACGAATTCCAGTGTGCCCAGTAAAAGCACACCGACTCCCAGATCGTCGTAGCATTCCTCAGCCACTAAGATAAACTATGCACAACGTTACACTCTCACCCCTTCCTATATCGGTTCTTCACACTTTTAAGCGATGAGAAAAGACAACTTGCAATCGAACTCCAGGATCAACCGACCCGTGTGCGTTGATCGTTCATTCCTCTAAGACTTAGCGCCAACGACCACAATCATTTGAAGTGGGTCACGCTCTCCTATTAAACGTAAGGTAGCCTTATCAATCGTAAAGCGATAGTTTCTGATGTATTTATATTATCCGGCCTTAAACTCATTGGGAGTTTAAGTTGCAACATCATATAACAAAATCTGATTTTTGATCACAGTTCTCGCTTTTTACTGTTCCATGCTAAAAGGCCAGTCAGTTTGGATAAAATTTTGGTCAGATTAGTTTAGAAATTGGTGGCCTCAAAGTCATAGGGCAGATTGCATGACATGACCACCTAGTCGACATCAGCTGTCTTGCTGATGACGCCTTACTTTCACTTACAGCTCGGTTGTTTGTTTGCAAGGTGTAGGCGCCTTGATGTTGTATGTTTGAATGTAGACGTAGCTCTTTTTTAGTGGTTAGGTCCCCTCCCCTCCCTCTTTTTTCTTCTCTCTTCCCAAACAGGGTTTGTTTCTTCTTCTTCATGGTTGTATGGCAGTTAAGCATCAGTGTGAACCACTGATGTATTGCTGTCTATGATGATGATGATGAGTCGACATCAGAACATGTCATTAGAGAAGTCTTCAGTTTTGTTGGTCAGACTGGTTAGGCGGGATCCCCATCCATTAAAGTGGTTCTGAACAGCGGAGCTGGCATCAGAAAGTCTTGGTGTTTTTGTTGCCATAGTGTTTGGTTTTCGTTCCTCGAAACTGTAACAAGTGTGATAACCAAAGCGGATTGGATGAGTATCTCTTGGCAGCTTTTGATTAGCTCTTTGACATAAATCATTAACAATTTTCGGTTCAAATTAGAGTGAAATGCTTCCCCGTGGCAGCCTCCTCAACGACACCTTTATAGAAATTGCAGAGCGTCAATAACGAATTTGGCGGACATGATCTTTTCACAGACCCGAAGAAGTTACGCAGAGATGTTAGGTTGAACTTCAGTCACCCCGTGACATATAATTCTGTGGTCGCAATTTTCACCAGCTAACATGTAGAGCAACAACACTGGTTCGTTTGTATCACAGTAACCCATCCACAAGACCGATTCAGTTTGGCTGTCACTGTTTCTATCAAGCTGGCCTTTTCCCAATCGACAATGCTGCTGTGAATGAAAATGAAATGTTCTTCTTCTCCTGCATATCTACCTCAAAGTCACTTAACGATGTGTGTTGCTGTACACACTTTGATGACAACGGGACCGCGTCCAAACTTGCGGCTTATGCACTGTTGTCCGTCTGGCTGGCTGCCGTGGACCTCAACGGTTGTAATCAGTGTTAGAAGAATACACTTTACAGAGTTTGACGGTTCTCTATTGGCATTAAAGATTTATGCCAAATTTGAAGAGAAGCATGGGTACATTGAAACAAGAAATTTTTTTTTAAAAAAACTTGACGTTTAGATTCTCAAGAGAAATGCTTTTCTAATCGAGTGGTATGTGTCTCACCAAACAAGAATGAATGCCCAATGGGTCAGTTATTTTCAGAAGACAGATTAAGAACTGGACAAACAATTAGATAGACGGGAATTCTTCACTGTTAAAATCTGTTAACATCGAAACGTACTGCGCAACGGCTGAATGGGTTAAGCGTCTGAATATTCTACTCGATCGGCACATATGTAGGAGACAGTCTACATATTCCATGGCCACCCTCAGTAGCCGGTGTAGCGAATATATATTAAGAAAAGGCCAGCACAAAATGATGACAAGTTATGTTGGAACAAAGATGTGTTCAGAATTCTAGTTGTCAACTGCATGGCCGAGAGTCCCAGTTGGACCACATAGACAATTTCAGATTAGGTTGCGTGGGCACGCACTGGCAAAAAATAGTCAACTTGAAGTTGCAAACGAATGGTATATTCAAGAGTTCACTCTCTTGAAAAGGTTTAGTCCAGTGTACCAGAAATGTCGATTAGTATATCGAATAATCGAACACCGGGATTGATGCTAAACGATCTTCTATCTTAGATTAGTAATTCTGACAGTGTTTCATCTATAGCAGACAATTGACCGACGGAATTGTCCACAGCGGAACGGAAACCATAACTTATGTAAAAGTACATAAACAAAACCGTACATGTATCCAATCGCTGAGAGTTTACAGGTTAGAGAAAGATTACAATACTTTTATGCACTTGACTCTGTGCTGAACGGCAATAAAACAGTATAGGGTAAGAACAATGCAAATAGAGAAACAGTTTTATTTCAGAAATGGTATGGGCCATGGGGCGCTAATGAAAATAAAGTCAAATCGACCAGAATAAGAGGAAGAAGAAAGGCGATTCAACGACATTTAAGCAACCGGTAATGACTTGCTAGCTTCTGATACCTTAAACCACTTGACAAAGGCCCTGATGGTTGAGGTGATTGGGGTCTGGGACTAGAACCGCGAATATATGTATCAAGTCTCTGCTTGAAGTCGTCTGCTTTGATGACGTTGACACGACCGATTCAGACAGGGTGTTCCAGATTGGGTATATTCTAACACTGACAGAATGTTGTGTGCGTTTCAGGCGTTTAATCTAGTGTTACAGTCTCAATGAATGAACATGGAGACAGTCATTTCTATCAAGTATAAGAATATGCCTCAGTGAATGCGACAATTGATGTAACAACCTATAGACCGAAATGAGGTTGCCTGTCGTGTTGACATGGGGAAAATCGACTCAGGTTAGGCAAACAAACTGAGTAAGAAAGTGAACGAAGCGATAAAACACATTCTATAGCCCTAAGTTATAGTCTTTCAGTTAGCCAAATGCCTTTTATACGAAGTGGCCAACAAGCTCGAATAGTCAAATTATATTGCGGATTTGTCTCACGTCACTCTGCCAGTCATATGATGCTTGCTTTCCTGTCGAAAAGTCTCATTCAAAACGTATGCTTGTTTCCGACTGTCGTCGTGTGCTTCGCGTCTTCCGGGAGTTCAGGACTGTGAATAAATTCAGTGCATCTGAGTCGTGCTACTCACTAGCACACCCAAGTAGCGTACAAACGATAACAGGACCACACAACGTCATGGACGAGTTGTTTTTACTTCACCTAACCCATATCATAACTTGAGAAGTGGTCATTCTAATTTCTGGATTAAAATCTTCATTGTACTGACAGTAAATAATCCATGTAACCCACAGTACTATATACTACTACACAATTATTTTCAATGTACTCTCAGAATCACTTACATATCGAAACGGAAGAATTCTTCGAAAGTATTCAACGCAGTATGATGATCATCATTATCGACCAATTTACCGTGGTGCTCAACACCGTCCTCAACAAACTGACTAGGTTCGACGAGAATAAGATAATTTCTTCCATTCTGACGTTTACGGTGAGTTGATGATCCATGCTTGCTAGCGCCTGTACGTTACGTCCAACAGTTTGCTAATCTGATGAATAGCTGATGACTCTAGTGAATGCACATCGAACGCTACCTATATTTGTTCAGTTTTTCATTCAGATAAGCCCCTCAGAATGTACACAGTCTCGTTCGTTTAAGACTAGTTGATAGTACACCACTGAGCCCTAACGTCTGTGACATGAGTGTGTTTACCATAAGGATCTATCAATCCTCCCGTAGGAGTAATTGAAGTTGTAGTGTCTGGGTCACTTCAGAAGAGACAACAGTTGTGAGTACCTCAAGCACTCGCCACAGCTGATGTTCACAAGATGAGGTCTGGCGGGAAAAAGCCTTCACGTGTATTACGAAAGATGGACAGTTCGACCCCCATTTATTTAATCCCTCTCTACGTGATAAATCCAAATAGGAATCAAAGCGATTGTGGAATGATGAGTTATGAGACATTATGAAACTTCGACAGGTTTAACTCCATACTTAATGAAAGTTTACCCCCCCCCCCCAGATACCAGCACTCTTAAAAAGAGAAAGTAATCCAACTCATTGTGCACCGAAACAAACGCACTACTTCTGATAGGTCAACTCTAAAACATTGGTTTGATCGCGCACAATTTGCCACCTTTCTGCTAGAGTTTCCTACCGAAATGAAATTTTTACTCAGACATTCTGATTTAATTGGCTTATTGAAATGAAGACAAGCAAAGATGTGAACTACACAAGTCTAACTGTGTAGCAATCATTCGTACAAAGCATAAATCCATCAAAGTCTATCAACTACCGGTGGCTATCAGACTCATAGTTAGATCATATTTGACACTATCCTTAACCACGGACCAAACTCTGAAACAAAATGGCTAAATAGGATTCCGACAGGTTGATATTGGTGTGAACAGTCATCTACATATTATAAATCAATCTCTAAATCAAGGTGAATAACTTCAACGTCTCATGACGATGAAAGCGAAAACACTCAAATATCATTATATTCAACATTGTGTCAGCACACACACCCCCCTGTACACTTCGTTCCTCAATTTGGAAAAGCGCTGGATCCGAGAGGCTAACAAACAGTGATTGGTTGAGACTGAACAACTATGGCAAGTACCCCTGAAGCGCTTTTTCGCACCAGTTACGGGCAACATGAGCAATACAGCTCGCACGTTTTCATCTGTTTTACTTATGTATTGCTTGAGCGTCCACAGCTGCAGTAGGAATCGGTATCAAACTGTGTGTTGCCGCCAATAAATTACACACGCCTCATCTTTAATTTCAATCTTATTTACCACTTCGTTTGTCACCAGTCGTCATTCTACTCACAAGCGTGACAGAAAGCTAAAAACGTATAAACTAGGCATCTGCGTTGACACAAACAACAAACTGTTTTTCTTGTTCACCGATCCGTTTGAAGAGTGTAGAGTCTATAACGTTTGAAGTTAATCAAGTTTTGGGTAATACTCCCAACCCAATGAGCAATAAGAATCACAGCGGTAATGCGCCAATCACGCGGCTACCACGGTCCAACTATATGTAGTCCACAGTTCAACCTGTCGAAAGTAAATCCACGAGAAATCCCTGAAGCTATCCAAAAAAAAATCATTTCAACGCGTAAATGGGTCCTCGTGTTGGGGGAATTCATTTCGTTAACAGTTGACTACAGTCATTAATAAATCACGAAATGTCAGTGTGTGGGAATGTCAGTCGGTCGTAACACCCGACACAACAAGCTTACCTAACACCAGTTATCATACTGCGTTTTGTTAATGTTCCATTGTATAGAAATTTAATGAAACATGTGAGTACACAGGGAATCTAGTCATCTAGTAGTCCTACAGCAATCAATGCTCTAATGACGAAATATGCACGCCGAATCTTACAGCACAGTTACCTCAGTAAATAATCATTGAATGAGATGTGATGATTGACCAACTCACTTTGCCATCTCATTCAATCTTATCCAGAAACCAAACAACGAAGAAGGTCGAGCCTACGCTACTTTTCTACATTCCAATTTACAACAACTGAGCGAGAGCCTTGTGGATGAGGTTTCAATGATTGCATTATGTGAAGTAAGTTACACAAATCAAAATGTGACCAAACGCCTCGTACAAATTAATTTGTAGAACCCTAAGATGCACACAGCGCACTATTAACTTGTTTTAGAGCTTAACCTTTTCTATCTGTATACAGTGGCTTCAGAGTATTGTACATTGTTCGCCATAGACAGTTCTGAGATGCTATAATCAAAATACGAGTTCATTTGTGACGTTATTTCGGAAACAGATATGACGTCACCGCTGATTACCTGTTGAATATCAAATCCAAAAGAATCGATAACAGTTTTTGATTGGTAAATCTTGGCATCTGGACATATAATTTAGAACGTGTCGCTTAGTAATTCAAACCCGATTTCTCTACTGTTCCTTCCACCTCAGGCCTGGTACACGAGGCAAATGCGTATGATCTACGAGTGGCTCATTCATCGCAAAGGCATGCTGCTTCATTCACATCAGATCAAATGTCTTTCAACTATTGTAAAGGTAAATTGATTTCATTGTGATCTGATTGTTCTCTTTCGACAGAATGCCAGTAACACGACCGTAAACAAGGATCGTTTATCAAATGGAATTGATATGTTAACAGTAGCTGTTTAACTACCGATCGAGGTCGCAAACTAAACAGTCCGAAACGAATGACAGTAAATCACGTAACCTAACGAACCTTGAAGATGCTGAGTAAAAAAAAAATTAAATTGGAGTTAAGTCCACTATCTCAACTTTTCTTCGAATACTGCATACTAACCGGAAAATAACACACGAATCGCCATGATTGGGCACAAAAAACGTACATGCTGTTAAAGCGGAGAAAAATGAATCATATTAGAGATGACGGATGATGTAATTCGTAGTACGAAGGTGAGAGAAACCCAATCAGGCGCCTTAGCGGAGAACAACTACAGAACAGTCAACGTTTATACCTATTGGAGCAGCACCATTCTCTGCGACGGCCACGAAAGAACATGAATAGGCCTTGACTCTAAGCTGAACTTTCATCTCAAAACGTGATGCTCAATTTGCATCCTTTGCTGTTTCCATATACTATCATCTAAGTGAGCATCAGCCATAAATTCCAACTGCAAAAACAATCAACCTGCTCTCTTCAAGCGATCACACAGATGTTGCATCTTCGTAGAAAACCAAAGATCGATCATAACTAACGTTCACGAACAAAATAGAAATTCAATCGTTAGTGAGTTGCTGACAACGATTTCTATATGTCTGAGTCCTACCATTCACTGAAAGCAAGAGAAACTAATCGAACGGACAACAACAATAACGATTCATTGGTGAGGTCTTCCAGGGCGAAATGAATCATGAATATAGAAGCGGCTTGCGATAATTCCAAATCAGTAGTTCTTGCTCTATTGTCTAGGATCGGATTTGAAAGTGTGTCCCGGAGCTAGATGTTATGATGCAATATAGACTTCTAGACTCATGCGACAACAAACACAAGTAGCTGGTGGATTTTTCTTGTTTTTCTTTTCAGAAAACATTTTCATACTTCGAGCTCCAAGGATTACCGACCGCGGTGTTGGATACGATCGTGTATCAGACAGTATCACAACGACTACAGGTAAGTGCGTGAAAAACGGCATAAGCAGTAATCATTATTCTCTGATTCCAGAAAGACTAATGATCATAACTCAGATCGGAATCGATTGATGAGGGTTTATTTTGGTACCCATACAGTACATATATTACCAAAGTTGCTAAATGAGGATTGACAAATAATCCACGTATTCGACACAAATGAGGGCACCAGTCCGATTCGTCTAGTAAACTATTTAGACACAAAGCGTCACACCCCGGGAATGAACTACCTCTAATCTAACCAAGCGTTTGAGTACAACATCAGCGACAGTAGTAGTCACTAGCATTAACCGAAAATTTGAGTTCTCCACTAAGTGGTTGGACGTTTTTCGTCAAAACAAAGGTTCCGAACAAGCCCAAGTCACTAAACATGAATGTATGCTCCGACAAATCTATTTGGGATTCGTTGATTGTCCATACGCAGATCGGCTCGTTTAGACTATGCTTGTTGTTTGCATCAGCAAAGTGGAGTCCGATAATTGTTTCTAATCCAGCGCCCAAATTCTGAACCATGTATCACACAGTTAGTTCCCATCACACGATTAGTCAGGTAGACAAATCGGGAGGTGCTAGTGAGAAAGATCCACTGAATTCGCACCATACCCATCTTGTCATCTCTAGACCATGATTTACTATTTACTTAACGTGTTCTATGCCCATTTAGATCGCCTTAATGCCCAGCTACGGTGCTCTGGAGGGGGGGGGGCGACGAGCATACTGACAGGCGGGGACACACAAGCAGGGCACAATCGCCTGACCAAACTTGAGCATAAGGTGAATGCCTGTTCCTTAGGGTTTTGTTAATGGTTTTTCAGGACGAGACCAGGTGGCACCGTAACACAGTGAACAAACAGCAACATAGTAAACAGTTGATCATTTCTATTGCAAAAGTGGGGAATCAGAGGGCCAAGGCAGAAAACATCGAGAAACCACAGACTGACGTGATTTATCAAAATGAATGTAATGGTAGAACAAAGTCGGAACAAAGCTAGAATAACACTTTAGATTACTACCATGATATATCCTACATCAATGTGTTGTGTCCTGTAAACCCAAAAGGTAGCTTGTGCATTGTAACGAGTATATTAAGCGCGAGCAACAGCCACATGCAATCGTAAGTGCAAAGTAAAAGCAAGAGCATGGATCAACGCACACACAGATCGTCTTGACTAGGCAATCACAGATCGGCCAAGCTAGTTGGTAGGACACGACACAAGCACAGATGCAGTAGGTCGAGCAGCCAGCCAGGGCTCAAACAGACAGCACATGCAGGCACGCGTGCGCGCACACACATCAGACCAGATGGTCAACACACACAGTCGATCCGGGAACAGAACAATATGTGGACAGAATATGATCAGCCTGTCCAAACCAAATCAAATGCAGACGAGGAAATAATTCGCAGTACAAAACCGCACCCTCGTGATTGATAGCACTGAACTATCACAAGCACTAGGACCAAAACAAAAACATATTAGCACAATGTCAGATATACTGGTCTACCTTATCAGTGGCCATGGCCTTGGAATCATGAGTGCGCAGATTCCTTATTTCAGACTACCAGTATTGTATATTACATGGGGCAGAACGGGGAGAACAACGCAATCGCTGGCGGTTCTTAGCATTCGGAAGGTCGGAGGCCGAAAGAAACAATCGGAAACATGTATGTGGTTTACACTGAACGACTGTATGGCCGGTATCTGATGATGGGGCATGTCGGCCGTTGCGGTATATCTGCACGCATCTTGTAATCGACGTCCGGCAAAAGTATTTTCCAGACCCAGCGCCTATTGCAGTCTTAACGTCAGTTGCTAATACATACACTATGGGTTCGATCCAATTATGTCACGAGGTGGATATTTTGAACAGATAACTAAATTCTTCTGCTCTGTTATAGAATTTTCTACGACTTTATTGACCAACAGTGATTGAAAAGTCGTGAGTAAATCTGTATTGTAAAAGGAGTTGATACACATGATTACCACGTAAGAATTGGCCATCATAAATTCAGATGGGTGTATCATAACTGACTGATCACACTGAATGGACATGGAACTCATGTTGAGCCTACACTAAACAATTTTTAAATCAACCTCACAAACTGCTTCCTTCTTCCTTTATTCTCTGCTTAACAGGTGGAAGAGACCACACAATGCGTCAAACAGGAGTCCGGATCAACCACTCCCTCCGGTATGGGAAGGCGCAAACTGTTGGACAGTTTGGGCGGAGGGCTTTCAGGTCTGTCGGGCAATGCACTCTTCCACCGCAACTGACTGCGGACCGGTAGAATAAACCCTTCACAAACCGTGACTCTCCCTCTCTTTCACACACACACACACAGTTGCCTTGACGATCAGCAGACCTAAGTCTTTCAAACCTCACGTTGTTCAAGCAAGTTGCCACAAAGCGTCTAAAACTCAGAGAATTTGTATGAATACAAACAGCGGTGGTTACTGATTCAGATTCACTTTCATAAATCGACATTCAACGTAAAAACTGGTTATCTTGCTTTATTGTGTGTTATGGGACAAATATGGAGCACACCATTGTTAAAAGTGACCTTGACAGAGTTGAATCACAACCTTTATGTGTCTTCGTCTGAATCTTTGTGAACAGACTTCCTCTTCGAATCGGTAGACAGTACGAAACAAGAATAGCCAAGTATCACATCTAAGAACATGGTTACACAATAGGACGACTTCGCAGTACTAATTTGAGGCGAAACAAACGCCTAGGATATGAGACGAGTTCAAAACTGGCGGGTGAGCACTCGCAGTTTACATCTGCATTCTGTTGACTAGAACGACTAAGTTGAAAACATAAAACATCAAACTAGTAAGGTGACCTTTGTTTAAAGTACGGTGTGAAAGTCATTGACAGACAGACAGTAAAACTACTTAGCTAATCGGCGGACACAATGTTCGGTAGTGTTATCCTCGTAGGAACAAGCTGCTACTATGCAGACAAAACGAATTCGAGCGGACTGTCATGGTACGGAGTTAACGACTGATACCGAACGAAAAATAAAATGGAGGGCGTGCGCTTTATCTAAATAATTACGGCGGGTTCACAAATGCTAAGGTTCAAGAAATAAGCTATTAAAAAACACGACCGAAAACTGGTTGTGAAATTACACTTCCGACATCAGCGAAAAATGCAGGCAATTACCGAGATGAAAAGCCAACCAATCGGTTGAGGGCTTCAAAATATAGAAATTCGAGAAGTGCTATATACAACTGAGGTGGACGGGCAAAAATGCCGTAGTAAGGTCTACGTACACTTCGTCGTGTTCGGATTAACGTCTTCGGCGGAGTTTTTGACGCACCTGGGGTCGCAGCTGACGACGGTCCTCCTCTGCATCTACATGATCCAGAGCAGCATCCAGCTCGTCTTGAAAAAACGAATCTGGCATGAGTTGAGTAGATTCGGCCAACGGTGGTAATCGCCTGGTGGCAGCCACGGACCGTGTAAAGCGAGGACGGGTAGACAAAGACTGTTCAGATTTGTCAGTCACAATCGGCCTGGAACCGCTGCGAGCCCGACGGGCAGGAGCGGTCTGTTTTTTGGTCTGTCTGACCGGTTCCGACGAACAGCTTTTTGCATCTTCGTCGTCGGTGGTCTCCTTCGAGTTATGAGTTGAACGGTCACGATTCTCTTTATCTTCCTCGGTGCTAACTGTTTCAGTGTCAGACTCGCTGTCTGAGATAAACGGTTGTAAAGACACTGGAGAAGGTAGTTTAAATGAATAAAAGCCTTTGTTGCAGGGCTTTGTCTGTCGTGGACCCAGATGTTTTAAACGCAAACTACGTTGAGTTCCGGAACGTAAAGCCCTTGAGGCGGTCGCTGTTCGATCCAAAGTAGCATCGGTATCCACATTGCTAGCGCTCGTCTTTCGACAAGCGGGCTTCTTAAAATGCCCATCAACATCAGCAGATGAATGAACTGGTAAGATTGGCGAACCTAAATAAGGCGCCTTCGGAGTCGGTTGTTCAGTTTGTGAACCGACGGATAGGGTACACAACGAGACCTAGTGGTACAAGTCAACATAAAGCAGAAATTGTAGTTCAGCAAGTACACCAAAATCATAGTGTATTGAAAATGACTATGAAAACCACAACATTCTAACAGACCCATTCGGATGTGACAACAGTAAACAACAACAAAAAACAGTTAAAAACTAAATGCATCCAACCTTATACGAAGAGGTAGTTAGAAACTTAGCATTTCAAACAGGTCAACAAGTCACCGATATACGTCGTAGAACACACATACTGAAACCCGAGTGTATAGTCGATGAACTGCGTATTTTATCTATAACTCAACAAGTAAATTCTACAAGTACAGTAAGTGAAAGAAAATTCGCACTATCTCTCATGTTATCGCCTAGCTCACCTGCATTGACACACGCACAAACACATAAGCAGAACGAACAGAAGCACGGATGAACACCCGCTAACACTGAAAACCAAATCGCCGGACACAGAGAGGGAGAAATCTAACTTTATAGATTTCTCAATATATCTAATGTACGGGACATCACGTCAACTAAGTTGAGCCCACTGTCAACTTATTAGCTGACATGATCCCAACTTCATTCGCACTGGGTGTAATTGCATTGATCTGGAAAAAAATCGGTCAATATTTTGCGCACAACATTTTTTTGGCTGATGACTGGCGAACAAATTTTAGTAAAATGACTCGTTCGCTTGCGATTCGCCAATCCGTTGTATGTAAAGGATTATTTCCTGTATGTGGTTGATGAGATAAAACGAAATGGCGATATGGTTTTCTGTCGTGTTAGCGAAACTCAGAAAAATTTTACGATTAAAAATGCACAATGCACACGTATTAGTCAGATATGATGATAACTACCAGCTGTCGACAGCCAACGAACTGGGCTCAAAATTGGACTGTGTTGTGAGCAACGGAATAACTCAGTTCAGAACTAGACAGATATTGACCGTTTCAGAATAACTGATCAGTTCCATAAGGATTGACGAAAGCACGTGAAGTGACATCGTTGTCATCGGCGTCCTGATCACCTTATTGAAAAAAAAAACCTTAAATCAATATAACATGAAACCTCGGAAAGGTAGATTCCTTCGGCTTTCGAGTGCACTTGATGTGGGCAACGAGCTACAAAAAGCCAACGACCTTTAGTTGGGGAGTAAGCTTGCGTAATTTCATTCTTCTAAGTAGATGACTGAAAATGTTCATGATGTCAAGTAGAAGTCGACAACGAATCACCCATGTCTCATTTCAGAAGCTTAGAGAAGTGTATAGGACTTGGTGTTATCAAAGGAAATCAAGCAAGTCACACGAAGTAAACAGTGCATCAAATACTCCGCTACATGTGTCAACGAGCATGCAAAACTCGGTTCAACTTAGAGTTGTCGATTTTTGATCATAGTGACAGTCTGAGAGTTCATGCATGGATATAACGTGAAAAATGATGTTATAGGACACGCCTGGTTGTTTATGATACATCTATATGCATATGCGCACAGACGCCACACTAACTAAGATATTTTAAGCAGGGTGATACGGAATGTCGAACTATTAAACATAAGGGTGAATAACAATGACAAATTGAGCTTATAAGGAATCACAATCAGCATCATAGACAGCAATCAGTGGATAGCGCTGGCGTTAAGTAATCATACAACCGCGAAGAGAAAAAGCATGTTCTAAGTAGGGAGTAAAAAAAGGAGAAAGAATCAAAATATCAAAAACATTTATGTTCAACCTCAGGAGGCCTACATCTTACAAACGAACAATGAGTGTAACGATTCACGTCTGTTCGTTGAGTTACGCGTAGCCCAAAAACGGATCCCCAAAATGAAAACAAGATTGGATCCAATAATTTCTACGGTACTATTAAAGAAATGCATCAATAATTACAAAAAGCAAACCTCAATCGTTCGCGACGATAGTCTTGTCCAGCAAAATCAATAGTTTCTCAACAGGACCAGTAAGGTCAAAGATGAGCCTTCACGCCAGTAGACCAGGACAAGGAAGGCTACTCGCGCCACGGACGTTTAATGACACATTAGTTTAGTGGAACAAAATGGGGTGGGTGAGGTAGTGGGAACAAGTGTCAGGTTAGTGGGAAAAACTAGGGAATGCAAACGATGGGGACGAATTTTCTCAGTTCGTGGATCAACAAATTTACAATGAGAGTGAGGCATCATCAAGACAACTAACTTCCATATGGTTTTCACTGTCTTGCATTATTAAGTGCACTCACTGCACAACAACTCAGCCAAACAACGACAACTTCCCGCATCGCTGGGACCGATTTACCACTAACTCACCTGAAGCCTTGAACCATTGAGTCGTGAGGGTTCCAGACAAAGAATGGAATCATTTGATAATTGACTTCATTTTTTTGGCCTATCATCAATTGTGTACCTTGCAACTTAAGCCAGTCAGCAGCGGCAGAGTACTCGAAGTGGCAGCCGACTAACTGACATGCTAATAAACGGCCCAACCATCTAAGTCTGTGCATACTTAAGGACTGAGCAAAGAAACTCACCTGATACTGCCAAATTATCCCCTTCCAAACCCTATCGTTGCTTAACCGCTGGTACCATTCGATGCATACAGCAGAACGCAGGCATTGATGGCTAAATACCTGAGCATGGTTAGCGTGTTTTACCATGAGTGACCAGGTTTTGCAACCGTAATTTAAAGCGGCTCCCCATAGTCGTTGTCTACGCACGCTACCTTCAAGCTTCAAAAAATGACTCTCTGTCGTCAGAAGCGTTCCGAATCAGCGAATACTGGAACAGTTTTACGGCTGCGAGTATCCATTTTAATTCTTACAGACAAGATAGACACAGAGTCGACGAGCTAATGTATATGAGTTTTCAGCAGGGCAGTTTGACATGACTCACGAGAAGAACTTCGAAATAGTATCCTTCTTGAAAGTAGCGATGGATGACAGCCATGTTCTTTCGCCTAAGAACAAACGCAACGTAGTTTGAAGCGAACAGAGTCCCGCATTTCGTGAATATCCTAGTGGGAGGTTATGAGGTTTTGATGAAGAGCAGAATTTTATTCTGAACGGCCCTGAGGCACGGAAAAGTATCTACCTAGTAGTAAAGGAAATGTGACGTGCTTTAATAAGAAACTCAACGATAGAAGATTACTGATCTA
Source organism: Paragonimus skrjabini miyazakii (assembly GCA_014338405.1). Taxonomy (NCBI): domain Eukaryota; kingdom Metazoa; phylum Platyhelminthes; class Trematoda; order Plagiorchiida; family Troglotrematidae; genus Paragonimus; species Paragonimus skrjabini miyazakii. The sequence goes on from JTDE01022161.1 coordinate 20,663, forward strand.
CGGTGAGCTATCAGTTGTGGTAGGATCGGTCGTGAACTTAATTTCACAACTTGTCAACCATTAAGTCTGCTGGTATTAGACCTCCCACGATGGACTATGTCTCGACCGATTCGCAGATTTGGTCATACTTTAAAAGTGATCCAAGTCTGCAAAGTTTAGGAATCGCGTGCGTTAGCATTGCAAGTGTTGCACCAGTTGGGATATGATGTAACGATTTTTCGGTCCGTGGCGGCCTTTTTATAACCGGTGATGCGGAACGTTTGTACATGCTAATCCAGTCGCGTGTATTTTGAAGTTAACGGCGCAGTAGTCGGAATTCAGATCCCGATCGTAACAAGGATATGCACTACTGAACAGCTTCAACCAGAATGAAACTCGCGGACAGTGCTTCTTTTCAAAAGGGATTTGCTGGAAAATCTATGGAAGATGAACGCTGTGATCAAAATTGTGAATGATGCTCAATTCATACTAAGGAGAAATTCCCTACAACTTAATAGGTAATTTATCAGTCCTTGGGCGTAGTGCTATAAACCAATGAGAATACCAGCGTTGACACGACAGTGTTTTCAGACCTAGAATATACAAAGAAAGAAACGAGGAATCCATCGTGCTAAATAGTATCGATCAATAAGACATGTTTTACGAGGCAGATACACTAGGAATTCTCTATATGATTAACTACAGGCTTGATGAAGCTCGAGGATGCAGAAGCAGTACTGCAATACAAGCTCACAGCTAGCAGAAACAAACTCGATTACATATTGCACATATGACAATCCTGAAGATTCGTTGGGATGCAATGTTGGGAATGGGAAAATCAACCTCAAAATACAGAACAAACTGACACAAAAAAAGACGTTAAGTGTATCGAAACGGTGGACAGACAGATGACGCTGAAACATCACCACTACTCACCTGTAATGATACATTTGCAAACTTGAGCGGCTCTTGGGCAATGGTCTGCACAGAAGTGTCAAGTAGAGTTTCGATCGGACCCACTTGTACAGCGACATCTTGGTCAGGCGCACGATTTTGCAACGAGGTCAGACGCGATTGCTCTTCAAGCAGACGGCTCTCGAACTCCGCACGAAAGTTAGCCAGGGCGAGCTCTCGGGCTTGTTGCTCTTTAGCTTGAACCGTGCGAAGTTCAATCTGGTGATTTGTTTGCAAATCAGTAATCTCGTGTCCTAGACGAGCGATCTTATCGACTTGAGACAACTGAAAATGAGAAAAACTCACGTTGGATAGACAGATTTAAAAAAATCGGAACAGTAAGGCAACCTTTAAAAAAGGATGTGAAATTAATTCAGACAACAAATGTGCAAAAAAGAGAACAAAGTTATGACGCAAATACAAAACAGTTAAAAGGGAGTGAACGATATCAGTCAAACCGAACATTTATAACTACGAGGCGAGGCGAGTGAAACAGGGGAGAAAATGAGGTGAGTCGATCAATATAAGATAACAACTCACCAATCGCTGAGTAAGTTCCTCTTTTTCATTTTGCAAACGTTCATAGGCCATTTCGAGGCGTAAGAGAGAATCGTGTTTGCTAGCAAATTGCTCTTCAAGCTCGTACACTTGTTGCTGTAATTGTTCCATTGTCTCCATTTGCTGTAATCGCGATTCGTTCTCCAAAAATGATTGCAAACCCTCACTCATCTAGTTGAAAAGACAAGAGCAAATTGACGAAATATAGTTGTAAACGATACAATTCAGTACTTGTACAGTGTGACGTACCTCGAATGTGTCGAAATATGATCAACTTCGGTTGCTGAATTAGTACTGCGCACTATATACTGAGACCACCAACAGTTGAGTAAAACCGCATGGAAGTCAAGTAACGATGCGGTCACGAAATGTGAAGACCCTGACTGTTCCACTAAGCAAAGTGGGTAGGTGTCGCTTGCCTGGCAGGAGTCCTCGTGGCCACTCAAATCGCTGGTTAGAAACGCTATCCGAGATGGCGGTGTGCCGTAGTCAATGGCGTACCTGCATTCCTATCACTTCTGGTTCTTATGCCCAGTCATTCTTACTATTTTATTATTATTATTATTATTATTATTATTATTATTATTATTATTACCATGATTTTTACTACTGTTACTCTATAACTCTCTCAATAACGCTTCTTCTAGGATATTCCAAGTCACTGTTGAGGTTAGTGGAAGCCCGAGCCACATTACTTTCTGGTCAGGTTCATGGTTAATATGATGGTGATGACTGGGCTGCGGCAATGAGTTGGTCGTATGAATGGCGGAAACACATTAGCCGCAAAATCAGGTGTCGGGATTATACATCCCTTGTTTACGCAAATCGTGTGGGGTAGAAGGACAAACGGAACAGAATGAACAAATCAATGACAGACTTACACGGACGTTTCTTGACTCATCCAAGACCGAGGCAGCATGCAGTCGATTAAGTTCCAGTTCGGCATCGTGCTTTTGTTGAATAGTTTTCTGAACACAAGTTTTCATCTGAGCCAGACGAGCGAGCAACATCTGATTTTCTTCACGTAATTCATCTGCCTTCTCGTTTATTTCTATATGTTCCCCAAATCCACGACGATCAACTGCGGGCTTGGCAGGCATACGGACCACAGTGGATGGGGCTTTGTCTGAATCACACCAACTAGTGGACATCTAGAACAGAAAATACCAAGAGTAAAATGATGAAATCTTAAGTGTATTCATCACACACTTCTGAAGTGCATGAATAGTAGACACCGGCGGACTTCTCAAACCCTGCATGGTTGGTTAGAGTAAACCGGGTTCGCGGTGACGATCGTGCGTTTAGAAGCCGACGTCACAAAGTAATATTACAACAACGACTCGCGTTATACACTTTACAGATGAGTGCATATTCAGTTGATGGGCATAGTGGTTATTAGAAATATTTAACTTTTGATTGGAATTCTACAATGTGGTGAAAAACGGAAATCATGCCATTAAATGCTGGCAACTGTTATCACAAACCTTTAATTGTTTCGCATTTGTTGCAAAGATAACGTGTGATGCGTTATGAGCAGAAGTGTCCGAAGACCTGGGTTGTCCATAACTACTACTGGAATACATTTGGTGAACATGTTGAAGAAATTATGAGGCCAATCAGTAAGAGATCTGTTGGCAAATTTAACACAGGTGTTGAAGTGGTTAAAATTGATATAATCAACGGATGACGTGGCGGAGAATCCATTTAAAATAGAGGGGGATTCTTGAACGAGCAACGCAAAATAGTGAAATGAATCGATGGCTAGACCGATCACGTAGCGTCCAGAAAGCACAAAAAGTGGATACAGTCATGTTGAAGGCGAAATGTGACAACACTAAATAGGAAATATTAACAATGGAAACGAACAAACCAGAATAACAAGAGTGAACGGGGACACATAATGTGTGCTTACTGCCGATCTAAATAAGTCTGACAATACAGTGCCCTCACCACACACGACGAATTCAAGAGATACACCGATAGTCAAAGATAGACGCAATATCAACACCTTCGTGCGAACTGACTGGGCTTTTCTACAACACAGGTCAACTACCCGTGGTTTGCTTTACAGACTCGGCTAGTTACGGGAAGATCAAGCCGACACCACAAGTGACTAAGTTAACGAGCGCTATCCGGGTTTTAGGAACGCGGACAAAATGGAACCACGCCAGTTTATTAGACCCCGAATGCTTGCCTCTTCGTCTCCTGGTTAAGAAACTACCAGACCAGAGCCCAGCACCTTTTAACAAATGCCGACAGGATGCAGCTCAGTTAACCTAGTTACCTCGATTGGTGTTTGATGACGAAGTTGAGCTGAGGGCGTTCATCGTTGATACCTCATGGATATCGCTTTACAATGCCACAATGTAGGCAGCCCAAATAACTCGTCAGCCAACTAAATCAACCTGATGATGTCAATCCTTTTCAAAATTATGTACCTTACAAGGTTTAGACAACACACAAGAACAAAAATTGCATGGTGTGCACGTATACTCACCCCGAGTTGTGATAACGCCCAATAGTTATTCGTATGTTCTACTCAGAAGGGCTCATGCATCACACTGATAGACGAGACAAAAACAGAAAACCTCATCTTTCGTGCGTTTTACCGGGGCACGAACTCAAGCATGAAAATGTTCGGTTAGCCGAAATCGAAGACTAAACTGAATTCGTGGAAAAAATGCGGAATAAGATATACGTACCCCAGCAGGATAAACTGTATTTAAACATGCGCCGAACTCAAAAGCGGCGTAATACAGTAGATAAAAACCATAATTTGATTGAGAACCCCAAACTCACAGGTAGTAAACGCTGGGCTTGTTCCGGACTGACAGATGAATCAAAAAATTTGCGTCCACCCTTTAAGGCACTCGTGGGGTCCTTAGACTTGGGCAGATGAACAATAATCTCCGAATCCTCGAATAAGCTGTGTTGTATAGCGGATTTGCTTATCGACTGGTCTGCAAAACCTGGACACAGGTCGCAATTCATATCGCGCTAGATGAATAAAAAAAAGATCAACAGGATAAATAGCTACGTAAATTCACAGTTTCTTTTCCAAAGAAATATGATTACGATCATTCTTAGCAGAACAAAAAACGAGTGTGTTAGGTGACTGAATATGAAGCATTGCTAGTAAATGATTGATGACCACTGTGTGACATGAATTATACACTGTTCCAACATGACAGTGTATAAGTAAACTGTAAAAGTTTGGCAACAATGGAAACTGATCAGTATCAACCAGAACTTCACAGAAGTGCAGATCTCGAGACCTCACCACCAACATCATCAACAACAATGTTACTCAGCAATTTTAGAAAAACTGGCAGAGATAAAACGAGGACGGATGAAGATCAACCAATAAAACATCTGAGTTCACATTGGAACTCAATGCTAAGGCGCCCACATGTTGTAAACAGACAAAAGCCACAAATGAGAGTGAGATGGTAGCTGGAAATTACGATTCTTACCGCTTTCATTATCAACTACATTACTCGTCCTGAGTTCACGGATAACTCAGTCAAACTACGACAAAGTTCACGTCCCCGAAACTGACTGGATGTCAACACTTTGACATCGTTCGCCAGAGACTGTGATCCACGACGCCCCGGTCCGACAGACTAAAGTAGGCACAAGTGGCCAATCTATGGTTTCCAGAGGTTTAAGCCAAATCATAACTTGAATAAGTCGCGCCATCCGTAGAGTGCTCGACCAACTATTAGCATCCCCAGTATACAGTCCAACAAATCCCACAGATGTGCAGTTCAACTGTCAAGTACCCAAATATAAACGGCTAGACAACATGATGTGGTTCTCCAGTGTTATTTAGCACTTCAAATGAAAACAATAAAGACAACTGAACAGCTGCTGAATGAAACAAGTGGATAGCTGGTTTCCAGCAGCATACGCATCACTCGCATACAAATAATGATCAAAAGCGGACATATTAAATGGATTCGCATTCTGTTACCCTTGAGGTTAGTACATTGAAAGGTCCTAACATAAATGAGGCGCGTGAATATAAAAATAAGTATTAGATGAAGGGGTGACTTGAACAACAAACGAGTAAGCACGCGGGAAACAGTCAGCATGCAAACGTCCATTTATGGGTATACACAGGCTCATCTGAAGCAAAATATATGGTTTTAACTTTGTACGCCGAAACGCTTGATACCATGTGACAAGCCTATACAGCTATAGTTGCGAAAACCAGACTGTAATCCGTCGCGGCTGGGATAGTTTTTGTAAATATAAAGTGTATACGGCCCTTGTTAGTGATTCGAATTCAACAAAACCTAGGATTCCTTAAAATGGCAAGCCCATTGTTGCCCGTTGTTACCGACAAACAACCAATGAGGTACGTCAACAAGTGCGAAAAAGCTTGGTGCCTGTTGTTATTCAGGCTGGACGAGTGGGAGTCCGAGCCTAGATGATCACCAGGATTGAGAACATCAGATAAAAGTAATCGCCTAACCAATAACGGTTGAGAAGTGACGTATAGCAGAAGGCGTTCAAAGGTCCACGTGGATACTGGCTTGAATACGACGCCTAATTACCAGCGAAGCAAATGAATCACCTGGGGTATGTGTGTGTGAGCACAGCAACGTCTTCGATAAAGGAAAGCAATGTCGCTCACAAAAAAAAATCAAACCGATATGAAACGTACCATAAGTAAATCGGTCTGTGATGCGGAATCTTCAGAAGTCTTTTTTGCCGAGATTGTCCGTTCCGTCTCCAACTGCCTTTGCTGAAGTCAAGATTAGACAATTAATACACCACTGTAGACTTCTGATGTAAAACAGTGACACACAACAGTAAGGATATCGGATCGCCAAATATTCAGCTAGAATGCTAAGCTCAACCGCTACCGAATGAGGTCCACCAATTTGAGTCCCAGTGAAACCTGGGAAGTAAAGTGCATCCATGACAGACTAAACCCGGGTGCGGTGCGACGTCTAAAGTTGGACAAAGTTGACATATTGAGCACGGAAACGAAAAAACACCACGAAATTGTAGATAGTAGGCCGACAGTTAAACGCATACCAGTGCTGTAACATGATCAAACAGAAATCAAAAGACCAGTGAAAATTCTGGATACTGAGCAGGTGTAACGATTACCATGCCTAGGAAATATTTACGTTTTTTTCGTAGCACATCACCAAAGGACCGACTAGCTGTTGGATCATTTGTTCAAAGAGAAAAGATAAGCAACATTGTAAATTACTTCGGCAATACCTATTACTGCCCAGTACGTATAAATCACTAACAAACCAGAATATCATTTGAATATAAAGTGATCAATCTGATATGACAAGTATCCTATTTTCCTACCAATTGAGCACTGTAAAACTCCAGTCGATTGATTTCCACTCGTAAGTGATCTCTGTCTCTGGACAAATTTTCGATAAGGTCACGTTGATCGGCCAATTCCTCTTCCAATTCCTTGATGCGTTCCCCAGACTCCATGAGTTGTGCTTCGTTTTGCGGTTTGCCAACTAAAAATAGAAAACCACATCACAAATGACCGGCCGTCGATTTTCATTCAGACAGATGTGGAAAAAGGGGAATCGAGGTCGATGTAATCAAAAGTAATATAACACTCTGAAACACAAAAACCACAGACTGGTAGGTGTAGAGGCCTTGAGCCGAATTTAGAATGAATCATGTGTATACAAAAAAAATTAGTGTACGTACTAAAATTCACATGGGAATAATTCAGAATGAGCAGTTCACGAAATGCATTGCACAATTAAGAATAGTGTAAACGTACAAAAGCCGATGTAAGAATATCCAACTTTAAATGCAGCAGGATAATGGGCACTGATTTTGCGATGACAGCGAGAGACAACCATCACTTCCAAAGTACTTATTCAAGTTGCACACCACTCAAGGATGCTAATCACCATCATAATAATCATATCAGCTATGAGCCTGACCAGAAAGTACTGTGGCTCGGACTTCTGCTTACCTCAACAGTGACGTAGAATATCCTAGAAGAAAACGCCATTGAAAAGATAAAAAATAAACAAGACTAGATAGAACTAGAAATGGTATGGATGCAGGCACGTCAATGACTACGGCACACCGCCATCTCAGACAGTATTTCTAATCAGCGAGTTGAGTAATCACAAAGACACCTGCCAAACAGGCGACACCTATCCACTTTGTTCAGTGGAGCAGTCAGGGTCTTCATATTTCGTGGCCACGTTGTTGCATGACCACCATGCGGTTTTACACAACTGTTGGGGTCTCAGTATATAATGTCCACTACGGCATAAGTTCAGCTGGCATGCGGGATACATGATCCAAGTGTTCGGGAATACACGCCGGCGAACGACCGTATTACTCACGCGACCAGTTCACTCAATGTGGATTAATTGGCGAAGGCAACGATGTTCAAACACAGCAAATCTGCTTAAAACTTCGTTCCGAACAAATCAGATTTCCGAACCATAGGGCAGAACAGAATGTACGTAAGTATTATATACCCTTTATTCCGGCGACAACCGAACGTCTTGTCGAAGCCACAGATGACGCGGGTTGGTAAAGGCAACTTGTGAAATTGTCCACAGTCTCAAGTGGATTACTTGCAGTAATTACGGTAGAAGTAGGAATGCACTTTGAAAGATGCGAAGCGCATTCCATACAGACTGGTCCGGTCACTCACCTTGTTCAGCATGTCTTCGACAGAGGGACTAGATAAGACAGTGTCATCCACACACTCCACGTCGGTCAACCTAGCGCCAGGAAGAAGCTCAACATCAAGCCCCCTGGATTCCTCAAGCGTATCTTCCAGAATGTCGTCCATGACAGAATTAAACAAGAAGGGGGAGATCGGACACCCTTGATGAACACCACTAGAGGTGATAAACGCCCGAGACAGTTACCTATACACTTTCATCCAGTTTGCAGATGAGCATACAGTGATCTCAACAGATTCACCTATTCCCCTGGTACTCCCTTGCGAAGTAGACAGTTCCAGAGAACCTTACGGGCAACCGAATCGAAATCAGCCTTTAGGTCTGAAAACAAAACGACCGTCAGCCGTCCGTAAGAGTGCCGAAGCCCAAAGAGCTGTCGCAAGGTGAAAATGTGACCAATGCACCTTCAACCAGAGCGGAATCCCTACTGTTCTTCACACACTTCACTCTCTGGGTATAGTGAACCGACGTAATACAAGGCCAAGGAGTAACCCCGGACGCAGCAGACATTGAACTGATACCTCTGTGGTTGTCACAGACTTCGGGCCCCTCTCTTTGGAAAACGAGAGTTACTGTTGATAGGTACCAATCACAAGGTATTTCTGAAGTTTCCTAAACCATATGGAGTTCTGTCAGTTATAATATCAACCTCCCATCACTATCCTTGAAAAGAAGAGAGAGAAAAACTGCTTCAGCAGCCTTGTTATGCTTAAGTAATTTAGGCTCCAGGACCACTTCCTCCTCCGACAGAGGGTCATCTGGAACGTAATAACCGACCATTTGTGTCCCGTCGTTTAACTGGTCTGGTTGAAAAGAGCTGAACTGTTCCCTAAAATGTTCAGCCCACCTGTCAAGTCGGCGCGATTGGCTGATGATAAATGAACCATCTTTTTTCGAAGATGGTCTCACCTACACTAACTCGACGGCCAGTACAACCACGAATTAACGGAAAAAGCATTCTGCTATTCCAAGATTAAAAGGCCCTTTCAATCTCTTTCAGGTGTTCGATCACGGTCTTTGCACAGGCGTTTAATCAGCTTGTGTTAAGGTTCTTGACGGTCGTCATCATATTGAGAGTCAGGTGGAATCGAGCCACAATTGTTTATGAGGTTTATCAACGTAATGGATATCCAGTTCTGTCGCAACTGCACAACTCCTTGGAAACATACCTCTTAACAGCAAGCTTTAATAGCCGTCATGCGTTGTTCTCAGTGTTTGTTAGGTTCTCTCATCTGACGCGAACTGGACAGTTTATTCATCAACGCCTCCCAGAAAGCGGTCTTTACATGCCCTTCGCTCGACTGTCAGCTAATTACCTTGCATTTACGACTGTACTATCCCTGGGCAAATCATAAAATAAAACGGGCACGCACAACAGCATAATTCGAATCTAGGTAGTTGTTCCAAAAAACACGACAGTCTTCAATAGAGTGGCTGTAGCTGATTGCCATGTGATTGAGTTATGTCCACGGCTGAGAAGCACAGGGAGGTCTCCATGTAACACAATGCCTCTCCCCAAGTTGGAATGCGGTGCTTGAAATATAGGGGCTGTAAGAGGCGCACTGCTGCAGGAGCCTTTCGTCACTGTCGCCACTGAGCATTAAGATCGCCCGCTAGTGTTTACTCTGCCTCAGAAGCTCAACGAGGTCGTCGCAGAACGTATCCTTGATAGCATCCGAATAGATGTTCGTTGGAGCATAGGCTGATATAATGAATACACAACGCCTTTCTGATTTACGTCGACTGACCATAAGCGATGTGTTGAGTCTGACAGCGCATAAGTGATTGTTCACTGGGATCCAATCGAGCAAACACCGCTCTATTCTGGAACTCAGTGCG
>JTDE01022161.1:34183-46703 GCA_014338405.1 Paragonimus skrjabini miyazakii
AAAAAAGGGAAGGGGAGGGGACCTAACCACTAAAAAAGGGCTACGTCTACATTCAAACATACAACATCAAGGCGCCTACACCTTGCAAACAAACAACCGAGCTGTAAGTGAAAGTGAGGCGTCATCAGCAAGACAGCTCCCTTATGGCTTTCACTGCCCCGCGTCACTAAATGCACTCACTTCACAGACAACTCGGCCAAACAACAGAAGGGACATCATCGACGTGTCTGGGTAATAGTAAAACGGTTTATATGGAATCCTACTCTGCTCACAAACTGAATCTGCAAAAATAATCGTTGTAGATATACACGTCACAAATAAAAGTGAAAGGAGCTGTAGATCACAAGTAGTGTTCAAAACCAAACGGAATACCGTGTTTGAGACGCTGACCGCGTGCGACAAGTGTCTGCAACGATGACTCAGTGTGGTTGATTAATCATACCGTGAGAATCCTGTACCTCTCGTCTCGCCCTCTCACGCGGCCCACCACGTGACAAGCCTAAGTGACGCCCACTCTCCCAACCTGTACACGCACGCCCACACATTCATCAGCCAGAAAACCCTGTTCCGCATCCGAACGCATGTACGCGGTCGCCATCTGCACACAGCTAATTGGAACGCTCCAACTGGATGTGATTCAATGCGGTCAATACACAGGCACGCATGACGCGGCTGGACCCGGATGGTAACAGAGAACAACACAACTGTACAGGACAGGACACGGTCCAGACGAATGCCATTTCATTAAGCTTGTACACCGATCCCCACAATAAAGATCCAAACCAGCTGACTGAACCTTTTCACTGATTATCATTGAGATATCGTTATTTGTTAGTGGGTACTCAAACAATCACTGTTAAGAGTTCCACTACAAACCACACTGACCGAGAGTGCGCATTCGAGTGAATACACACGATACAGCTCAGTGGCGTAAATGTTGTCGTTATTTGTCCGAGGTGTCTATGGAGTGAGTGCATTTAATGACGCGGGGCAGTGAAAGCCACAAGGAAGCTGTCTTGCTGATGACGCCTTACTTTCACTTACAGCTCGGTTGTTTGTTTTCAAGGTGTAGGCGCCTTGATGTTATATGTTTGAATGTAGACGTAGCTACTTTTTAGTGGTTAGTTCCTCTTCCTTTTTTTCTCCTTTCTTCCGATACAGGGTTTGCTTTTTCTTCTTCTTCGTGGTTGTGTGGCAGTTAAGCATCAGTGTGAACCACTGATGTATTGCTGTCTATGATGATGATGATGACAGCCCGATGAGCAGTATGTGTCTTTTGTTCTATCGTTCTAGTGCTATCTATCGGACGCAGAATAACAGAAAATGCACACAATTTCAATTTATTTAGTGGCCATGCCCCCATTATACTTATTAATATATTTGATCGGCAGATATACAATCTGATTTCCTCGTGTGGTATGCAATGTAAATCAGACGATGACACATAGCCTGCAGGAATGTATAGAAAGTGCTATTCAATCACGAATGGGACGAATGAGGTGACAGACTGGAAGTGGTTACCAGTAGTTTACGAAGAGGGGTGCGTTATAGGTTTGGCACATTTCAAACGTAAGGCAAAGGCGCAAACATATTGGTCAGCACGCATATTCAACGCAAACAAAGCACCTAATGTTCCGTTAAGGCGATACCATTGAAACAAACGCGATTGACGCTATCAACAGGATTCAACTGGGCATCATTGAAACTTAATTTTTGGTCACGCATCAGTCAGCCAATGCACAGAAATCACGTGGTAAAAAATACAATAACTAATCAGGCTACTCGTGAGTAGCATACGTATATAACGCAGCAATAAAGGTACCCAACGCCCCGCCATGCGTTGTGGCTATGGTGTTTTACGAACGTTCTTACTTCTTTTGAATAATCTTCAAGAATTAATTCAGATCCATCTGTATTGGTAGGAGTTCGAGGAGAAGGTGAGATGGTGTGCGATGAAACAGAGCGTTCCAACACGGTACTAGTCACGTCAGTATTTTGATCTTCCAGCGACAAAGTGGGTTCTCTGAAAACATTGTTTGGCCTAGGTGACTCCTCCCGAGTTTCAGTCGCAACACGATTTCGATTTGGGACCACGGTTGGTGGAGTTACGGTTATCGGCTCGCTTTAGGGTTATAGATTGGAACAAACACATTGCATATGAGAGAAATTAGTGATCACAGCTCACTAAAGTGTTACAGTAAAGTCGGATAGCAAAAATGAACACTAAACTAAGGGTATCCGGATAAATATAGAGAACGTTAATACAGTGGGATACCGAAAAGAACGTTCGACATAAAAACAATGGGATCACACTGCAACTGCCTTTTAGATAGCCCGATTGTTCGGAATGAAAAATGATAGAACTGAACAAGAGAGCTTGAACCATAGTATACTGAGCAGGAAAGAGCAAAATTAAAAGCCGACTATCCTGTGATTTCCGACTGTTAGGTGGAAGAATATGGTTGTGATGAGTGAGGATTTCAGGAAGAATGTGTACATATTAATCAGGAAAAAACTGATACCTATCAGAATAGAATCAATGAGCAAAGTACGCCGCATCAAATCTGTAGTTAAAGAAATCAAAGCGATAAACAGGTGAATATGTGCAGAAATAAGAAAGACCAAAGAGTACACAATTTGAACATTTGGATATGACATTATGAAGCCGACAATAATGCACTTGTGATTGCCATCTTTTCTCCTGGATTATGAAGAACTCCTGGATGACTAAGACATGTGTCAACAAGACTGTATCAACGACATCGAAAGCGCACCAGCTCGGAGAATGATCTTCGTGTTGTCTGCCAAATAAGCGGTCTCGATCGGAAAATAAACAACCGCGGGAACTAAGGGACAGGCAATACCAGGGCGCGGTCGTTTCAGGTGGTCAGTACAAAAAGTCACACAGAAAGTGTTTGGCTTCAACATGCGTCTTTGATATGAAGATGTTTCATCCGTTTAAACGGGAGTACGTGGACTATCAGATAGCCTGTAATTTGAATGGCGTACGAATATTCTCCGCTCGTTGAAAATCATGGACAACTTTCAGCGCTTTGTGCATTAGACATACTAGCTAAAGTTTCGAAATAATGCCTGAGACGTATCAAGCCTCCAAACAACCTATCAACATGCTTTTGTTTACGTATACCTCAACTCCAACGTTCCAAGCTCATCGATTTAGATGATGGCGGATTAGGATTTCCTTACAGTAGCACCATAGCAACACCTGCTGTATATTAAAAAAAAACAATTTCCTATAATATCCCATCTTCTATCACATATTGCTGTCCAACAGACTGACTCAAGGTACTGCACATTTTGATGGTTTTCTTCGCAAGATTGCGTTACCATCAAGAGACGCATCACACGACTTCTCAACTTTACATGCCCTATTACATTAAGTCGCTCACTATGTTCGGATACCTATCACTGTTAGCCAGCAGACTGTACTTTCCCGCAAATTACCAGCCTTTACCATTAACACGAGATTCTCAAGTTGAAGTCATCCCAATATTCTCAAACTGTCAACATCTGACTTCCGAGATTTCACAAACTCACTCAGACCGTTCCAGTCACATTTACGACAATGACGGAGCCAACCGTAAACATTTACACGTTGAACATACATGCACATTAATAATAGCTTCTTACAAGTACAAAACTCATTGAATAAAGTTTTGTTAGAGCGCACACACATTCAGTAATGTCGTGACCTTAAGAGTCAAAGCAACTAGATAAAAGGAAGACGGGGAAAAAATAGGTAGAAGACGTCGCGTATTGAGCCGCCATATCGAAAAAATCGAAACAACGGTGGTCTGAGCAGCATCAAACAATATCAGTTTCTTTGAAAAAACAGTGCCCTTTTTTTACAGGGAATCAACAGTGTTTCGATTAACGACTGTACTTGGGTGACAATCGTGTTACTTTTTGATGAGCTAGCTTCACTATTACGTTCCACGACCTTGACTCAAATAATTCGGTTGGTTAAATCCAACACATGTTTAAACAAGTAGCTACTGAATTGTGTCCCACAATTCAATGAACTCGTTATCTCCAACCATGTGTCAGTGGAACAGTTTAACTTCACAGGCTTACCTCTTCCGATGGACAATAGTGAGTTCAGTGTTGTTGTTTTGAAAAGCATAATCATCAAACTTAGAAAACTTTTTCCCAAAGAAACTAGAGAAGCAAAGGGGGAAACAGTTAAAATGAGTGGACTGATCTGTTGGAACCACGATTGCTTCGGATACTTCCCGTTCGTTTATGACGCGGAAGGAGGTGAGCTTGGGCGACCCAATCCCCAGTCTCTGATTCAACAGCCTGATCTACGAGGCAACAGGGGATAGGATTCTCTTAGGACAGCATACCCGGAACCAGCAACACAAAAGTCTGGTTCACCTGGCAGCGAGGGGCTGGCCAAGCTCGGGGGCGCAAACCATACGACACTGCTATCCTATCTCGGTTACTACAGCGCGCACTGGATGTAGTCGAAACTATATCGGGCTGTTAAATAATATGGAAAGTTTTTCGAGTGTACTCAGAAACGCGCCGGAGGTCACTGCCAACCGTTGGATAGTTAGGGTGCACGGTGTTTAAGAATGCCTGTGTTCTCCAGTTAGAAGGCAACAATGCTGCACGTATATAAATAGTTCTGCTACATACTCACCGGTCCGTGCGTGCTACCTAAATACTGTTACACAGCCAGCAGCGCAACATACAATCTTACGAGTGGGACCACCACTCATTTGGCTGTTTCCATTTGGTCTATCTGGCAAGGTTTAACCTGTAGGGGTCGAACAGTTATTCAACATAGCCTTCCGGATTACCACAGCACGTAAGCCTGACGATTACGTCAAGGTAGCAGAACATCAGAAATCCTGAACTATTTGCCATAGAACATCTTCATCAAGAGTTAACTTCTGATAAGCAAACTCACGCCCCAGTGAGGTTTCAACGTCATCTGCACTGCATTTTACGCTATTGATTTAACACGATTACAAAAGGAAAAGCGAACTTCTGAAAAATGTTCCCTACCATAATGCCGGTAGTTTAGAAATCACACAGAGAGACAGTTTCAACTCAGGTCGAGAGGCTTAGTTAATGGAGAACGTTAAGGAAATAGAAACCGCTTCTGCCTCAGGGAACACCGAGACTCTTTAAGCTGATCCGTGCCACTGGTCCCGGGCGACCGTCTGTCAACGAAGCTAGCAGCGAGACAGATAGCACAGTAATCTACATTAAGTCCAGAAGGTTAGAGTGGTAGGCGGAACACTTTGAAGGTCAATTTAGCTGGCTTCCTGCCTCCATTGTGTTATCGCCACAAACTTGTGATGTAGCACTCTAGTCGGTAGATTTGGAATCACCCACTGAAACTGAGGTTCGCAATTGCATCTCGGCTTCCAATCGTAATAGGGCTGTCGGTCCAGATGATCTTGTGCCAGCACCTTTCGTAGGTGGAGAAGCGTTAGTAAAGGCCTTGACTTAGTTGTTTCAACCTGTGTGGACGATGAAGACCATCCTTATGTGCTGGGGTCACTCGATAATAGTTCCCACATTCAAGAAACGGGTCTGGGGCACTTGCGAAAACCATAGGGAAATTCGTTTGACTCCAGTCATTTCAAGTGTTCTGGCATCCACTGTGCTTCGTCGATTCACTGCAAATCGGGAGTTAAATATTAGAGAAGAACAGGCAGGGTTTCGCCCCAGGTGGGGTTGTACAGATCACATTTTTACCCTTCGTCAATTTCTGGAGCAGCGTGATTTATACTGCCGGCCAACAATCGCCGTATTTCTAGACTGTAAAGGTGTTTGGTTCGGTGGATCGATCTATATTCTTAGAGTCGCTTAAACTCAAAGGTGTACATACTGTCGGCGCCCTATTCCCGTACTCCAGCTTAGGTCAGGATTTATGGTAAACAATCCGACAGTCTCACCACCAGCAGCGGCGTAGTCAAGGCTGCCCAATTTCACCATTTTTGTCCCACTTCGTCGTAGACAAAGTAATGGAGGACTGTCTGCGGCACCCAAATGATGCCGGCGTGGACTTCCTACTTGGTGGAAGGCTGACTGACCTTGATTATGTTGACGACAAGGTTGCTGTTTGACAACTTTCAAGCGGCACAAACAATGCTAAACGCCATTTCGCGTTCTGCTAACTACTTCGGAATGCGCCTTGCAGCCTCGAAATGCAAAGTGCTTCTGCCAGATTGCTGTGATTACGTAGATTTAATGTTAGATAATGAAGTCATGGAGGTTGTTGACCTGTTCGTATACCTGGGAAGTTACATCAGCGGCGGCGGCGGAGATGTAGGAAATGGAATAAACGCGCGTATTTCCAAAGCTAGAGCGGTGTTTACTAATCTGAGGCAGTTACGGCGACAGAGAGGTATCTCTCTGAAGCTTAATGGTCGCATATATCAGACAACAGTGAGGGCCGTATTACTTTACGACAGCGAAACCTGGCTGTTCCGGGTAGAGGACGTGAACCACCTCCAGGTATTTGACCACAGATGTCTGCGTTCAATCGCTCCTATTGGGTGGCACCAACGAGGAGGTTAGGAAGCGGGTGTTTAGCATTGATTGTCAAACGAGTCATTTTGTTCAGTCACTACATTTGTACAGACTTAAATGGTTAGGCCATGTACTAAGAATGCCAGCTATTCGTTTGCCACACCGGGCACAGTTTGTTGACACTCTGGTCGATTGGCGCAAGGTGCGAGATGGACAGGTGATGACCTGGCGTAGGCAAATGAAATCGTTCACGAAGGGATTGGTCATTGTAGATCGGGTTCGTCTCTCGGGCTGGGGCCCTCGCGACTAAGAGTCGGTGGCGTGAGACGTTAGGTGAGATGGTGGCTAATCGAGCCCAGTGACGTGAATGTTGTCGTTGTTTGACCGAGTTGTCTGTGAAGTGAGTGCACTCAATGAGGCGGGACAGTGAAATCTTTAAGGAAGTTGTCTGATGCCGCCTTACTTTCACCTACAGCTCGACTGTTTGCTTGCAAGATGTAGGCGCCTTGGTATTGTATGTTTAAATATAGACGTAGCCATTTTTATTGGTTGGTCCCCTTCTTTTTTTCTTTTCTCTTCCCATGTAGAGTTTGCTTTTTCTTCTTCGTGGTTGTGTGGTAGTTAACCATCAGTGTGAACCACTGATGTATTGCTGCCTATGACGATGATGAGGTAATTTGAACCGTAAATGGGTTTAAAGCATCAGTATAAACGGGAAATTATTACGACCTGAAGTCCGAAATCAGTTAACTCCTGTTTGGGACAAATTACTTATTAATAACGTATCCAACTGCAACTCAGGACACCAGATGATAGGAAATAACATTACATGGCAGAAGTGGAAAACATTCTTGTTATGATCAATCACCTGGCAAGCTTTTCAGTAACAAACTGAACGCAATAAGACTGGTGAACAAAACTATCCGGGGAAAACGTGAACAAATTTGATGGAAACAAACCATCATAACGGAATAGCAACTTACGTGTTGACCTTACGAACTGTTGAAGCTGCCTGGCGTGGTACGTATGCTTTCCGCTTGATGGTCTCATTCGCTGTATTTGACTCCTGAGCGATGGTGGTATCCACAATCGCATTCGGCTGGATAATGATCCGAGTGGCTAACGCCGAAAAACGTAGGGCATGTAGCGTCTCATCAAACAACTCCGGATGAGCCGAAGCGTTCACAACCATGCACGCCTTCCCGCGACCAGTAAAGAAGCCTTGAAACAGCCTAGTGAGTTTGGAATCCCTGTATGGCACGAGCTTCGGATTGTCCGGATGGACTTGGTTGTACCGAAGGCATTCTATACACCTGAGTCAGCAATAAGGGTTAGCGGAGGTGGATAACATAATAGCCGATATATTCTTAAAACAGTGGGCATGAAACTAATTAACGAGTTATAAAACAGAGGGGGGAATGGTCGTTAGTAATCAGGTTGAACTGTTCAGACCAACAAAGTATGTCTGGGACAGGTAAAAATATAGCACACGGCTGAGTAAACATGGCACATCTAACCAAATAAAATTAAAATTGTGGTGAAAGCTAAGAGGAAATCAGTAAGCGATCAGTTAAGCTTGCTAGACAAGTGAAACCAACCATCGGTGATAGCGCCATCACGTTATTCAGGCTAACTTATGGTTCATTCATTTATAGACTAATCAAAGCTACTAGGGAGGACTTTTGTGTTGTCTCTCTACAGATACCATTCCGAAGACAAACCAGTAAAGCGCGTATGACCCAACCTCTCTAATACCGCCACTAGGCAGACCTTGTGTGAAAAAAGAACGAACACATAACAAGAACGTTTTCGTCAGGTAGCCCACAAAACGAGTCACCATTTAATGGGGGTGGAGAATTCTTCGCCGTACAAATGGGAAAGCTAGCTGACTGCAAAAGTTGCAGCAGTAGACTAGCACATAAACCATGAGCGAATCACGTGCGTACTCATTATTGAATGTTGGATTGGATAAGACAACAAAACGTGACAAAATGACTCCAATATATCCGGTGACTAGGCAAAACTGCACACTTTTACTCATCAATGGGTCGGTTAAAAGTTGACCGTTATGGCATCTCATTCAAGTTGACGATCACCACTCAATGAAGCGTACCCATAAAAGCGAATGTGGCTGGGTGCTTGGATGCGATCATTCGGCTGTGCATGACGTGAGATCAGTGGTGCGGCGATCAGTGCGGTTATCTCATGAGAAGGTGGACTAGAGTACAAATCCCGGTTGTGACAAAGACATACACAACTGACATGCGGCAGTAAGTGCGAAACTCAAATATAAGGCTTTATTTTGGAAGGCACTGACTGCGAAGTCCAACTAAATGCGAAGGTTCTAGAGAAATCTGAGTAACGCCCAAGTTATGCAGTAATTCAGTTAACTCGTGGTTCGACGCGTTAGTCATTATGTACTGTTGTAATATGTCGGCTAATTAATGTTGCGCGCATTCAGCAATACTTTGGACAGAATACTTCTCCTTCTTCACTTGACTTACATACCATAAACTACAGAATCTATATGTGTTACTATATCTATTCTGTAAATTACCATTTGCAGTCTAATGCGTAATTATGACATTTGTACAACTTGAGGTTACCACCTAGAAGAGGGATGTGCTCTAGACTTTACACAATTAAGTGGTTACTTATCAAATACTGTCACCTCGCTTAACAGCTCGGGAAAACTACAAAGTGAATCAGTGTTTCAGATAGGATCAATTAGCATCCAGAGGTTCAGAAGGCGTAAAACCGAACTTGAGATGGACTGTTCGTCAGTAACTATTATCGACTGACAGCTTCATTACACGCTTTCTATCCTCTATTTCTGCTACCACGCTTATGTGCCACCCATTCACAACATGTCCCCAACAAAGATCCAGGATGTGCTGTATCACCCAGGTGGTGTTCAGATGTTGGATTTTATACATTCCAAAAACAAACCCTACTCTTTGAAGAGGTGAAATCCGTCACCACGCGCTGTCTGATAGGCACACGGTCAAAGCCAAAAATCTGCGACCCGCCACTTAGAACCATCATTAAAACAACCGTGTTCCTCGAGAAGCCAAAGGCCGACTTTAAGATCCCTCTTCCATACGCCACCGATAATGAGCCATTCACAACGGACACGAGTCTGATCAAAAGGTACTGTGGTTTGACTCAGAGTACCCGGTCGAACTGACAGTGAGTACTTACAAACAATCATTAGTGAATATACAAGGTTCCCGTTCTCCTAAGCCTGTCTAGATATTACGGTATCTGTCGTTATAAAGTTTTTTTATCAACTGTTCTCGATATTCAGTGGTATAGTCTGGTCAATTTTTTTGACACAAACTCGCCCCGCGTACGTATACTGTGCATTTACGCGCATGTGCCGGTTTGCCCTTCTCTGTTCGAGGCCCGATCATGCTGTACCGATGCGGTCTCCGCTTGACCTTGAATTTTCTGTTCGTACGCGTTGGAAGTAGTAAAACTTTAACTAAAGCACCAAGATCACTTAATTTACTCTAAGCTAGGCGTTTTCTCTGATTGTGTCTATATTATCTTAATCATATACTAGATTGCTCAGCCATGTTTGAATCACTGAGATTAGTAACTCGGGTATATATTCCGTTCAAATGACTGGACAATCAACAACGTGAGTTTAGGGAAATTAAAAACATGGTTATTTCCACCATAGTGGTAAGTAATCTTGCCAGACGCCAGCACTGAATGACGCTTCTGATGTTGATTTTGGAATAGCGCTCATAGACTTACAACAACGACAAGAGTTGTTACTTATGATTCAAGAGTATTGTCTGAAACGGAGTGTGATTAATCCGTCAGTGAGAAGGAAGTATGGTATGTGTCTGAGCATGCAAAAGGTAGCACATGCATCCTTCTGACTTACACTCTGTGATGGGAACAGATCATGCAGCTTTGACTACACGGTCAACAGGTGGCAATAAGGAAAACAAATATTTCCGTGTCAGTCAATGACATGCTCGATTACCGAAAATTTCGCCCTAAAAAATATCGTCCAGGACCAAAAAGCCATACAGTTGCTGCTACGATAACCCAGACGATTCTGAGGGATCACAGGTGACCACCGTAATCGATCAAGTTAACCTCGAAGCAGTGACAGCAGGGGGAAAACAGTTTGAAACACGGAAGGAAAACAATCTTCAATGGCTAAAACAGTTCACTCCCATTAACTGGTCCAGCATTAAGCAAACTACATGACTATATGCCACACTACCATGTATGGACTGAATTAAGAGTGCAAGCTCTGATGACCGTGGCCAGCGTATACCGGTAACCTGAGATGGACTGTGTCCATTCATGCCGACGGATTGTGAACAAGTTAGGCATCAGTTATATAACCCTCCAGTCACAAGTAATGCTTATAGGACTGGCCGCCAAGAGGATGTAAGTTTCAGTTTGAAACATGAATGGTTGTCAACTCGATCCCCCATTCAGATTACGAACACTTGATGAGTCTAAAAGAGGCTGAAACCAGTCGAAAGGTAGCGGTTTGGGGATAAACATCATGAAACATTATAATGGACTACTTGTAGTTGACGAATACATAATGTGCAGATCGCGCTTTATTTACCAGTACGGCTTGCAGATAAGGTCATTGTTTGTGCACAGGAGGTTCACACCGGTGTTGTTAAAACTCAGTGCCACGCTGCGAGATGGTCTTTATGGCGGCGCATCTCAGTCGGAAATGAAGTGTCTATAAAGGATTGCACTCTACGTCTGCAACCGGATAAGATCGCGAAATCACTTCTTAGCACTCGTACAAAATAATATCCGTGGCCGAGAATGGCAAGCGAAACGATAGATCGATTTACCACAGCACCAAACGATATGCGTAAAATATATTGGTAGCTACATGTATGTATCCCACGTTGGTTAAAGTACCCCATTGTCTGTTTCAGAGGAGACAGTAACTGACAACGGTCCAAAGTCTACTAGTTACGAATTCAAATAGATTTTTCATCAGCATGTAGAAAACACCCACATAGTATTAAAAAAACTCGCCGCTAACGGGACGGTAGATCAATTGAATGATTCCTTAAAAAGGCTATTCAAACTATTCACTAACGAAGGAGAAAGTGAGAAGACGCTGTACTTGAAGCACTCAGCCAACGGAACCAGTTATCACCATGGTACAAATGAGAATCTGGCCGAGTTAATGTAGAGACGCGCTTTACACAGGAAGATAAACGTAGTCCGTAACTTCTCAAACATCGTATTAAGTGGGGATCTTGTAAAGAGGGACCATTACCACAATTCACACATTGAACGAGCACCCATCTTATCGAATGGCATATGCCTCCAGCTGGACAACAGTCGCCTTTGGATCAAGGACTTACCGACTAGAGAATAAAAGGTATGTTGATTCAAGACACGTGTGCCACGGTCACAGGTGCCCAAACCATTTTGTAGTGTTATCCGCGTTAAGTGGGCCCTGCAACACGCATCACATAAATCACCGCTATCCATCGCGGTTGCACAGACCGGCGGACTGTCACATTCTATTTCTAATGTTTGTTTCTTAAGAAGGGTGATGATGTGTTGAAGTCTGATCAGTTACTCTCTCATCCTCACACACACTTCATTTGTTCATTCCAACGACCGCTGGCTCGATCAGAAAGTACCGCGACACCAGCTGATTCGCTCTGCTCTGTTTGACTTACTAAGGTCACTTGTACTCCATTGATTGTACCATAATGACGATGTACCGATGTAACTCAATCAGTGTTACGATAACCGTTTCCAGCTTGGAATTACCTTGTCTATGCTGATAAGCACTTAGGTAGAGGTCACGTATTCATGACTGAAGAGCTCGCTGTACAGCAAAGGTGTGTGCACCATTAGAATGATGGTTTGCAACTCCCAGACAAACGGATAGGTAGAGAGGCTCTACGACACGTTTTGGTAAGAGATATCATTTGCAGAAAAATCAAGAGGAGTGTCTTCCAGTTAGCGGTTTTAGATGGTTTGTATTCCGTACAGT
>JTDE01022162.1:14954-29027 GCA_014338405.1 Paragonimus skrjabini miyazakii
CGATGTGTCGCAGTTAATATCGTACCTGTATCCATACCATTTCTATTTCTTCCACTTAGTCTTGTTTTAATAATTTTCAATCTTCTTAGTAACGTTTTCTTCCAGGATATTCCACGTCACTGTTGAGGTGAGCGGCGGCCCGAGCCACAGTACCTTTTGGTCAGGCTCATGGCTGTTGTGATGATGATGATGATGTCAGTGTCACTTGAAGTTTCCGTAGCCACTGAACTAACAAAGTGGTATTACTCAAAATAGAATCCCTTTCCCTCGTTGTTCTCAACTCGGTCCTGAACTCAATTTACGAACTAGTTTCTGACTGCGGGTTAGGAGCTTTTCTTGTTGGTTCAGGCTGTTCGCAATACTCTCCAGCGTTATTGTTAGGTACGGTAACTTCTTAAATTATATATGTATTTATAGTATTTTCTTTTTTTATATCAATCCAAGAGTACACCTTTTCCATACCGTAATATTTATGCCCTCTTCACATATATTACTCGGTTTCCATTTCCAACATAATTTTTTTTATTTCACATTGAGCATTACTCATATTTAGCCGTAACCCTCTCATTCCGATAGACTTTCGAAGCACCCTCTTTCAAAAAAACCACTAAACTCGAGTTTGGCTCTTGTTAGAGCTCGTCAATAGTGCATATTCTTTCCACGGCCAGGATTAGAACTTCGATCGCGCCTTTATGCTTATCACGATCGGGCAACCTGATCGTCACTCACAAATAAAAGTGGTTGAGAATTCATGTGTGATAAATCGGTCCCGCCTGCTGTGAGATCACTGGCTCAGTTATCAACACCGTTGCCTCATGAAATTGCGGCCAGAGTCATAGTCCCGACCCTGGCAGGGATATGAACCATTGAAGAGTTCTAACAAGGGCGAAACTCGAGTATAGTGCTTTTTTTCTCTTGACAGAGTCTGATTGCTTCCAAATGTGGGTGATGTTCAACTTAAAATCAACCGAGTTCTCTAATACTCATCAATAACTTTTGGGTTATTTGCCAAACTACTCTTTGTATATAAATAGTTGAACGTTACTTATCTATATTTTTGCATTCATGAACCAGACCACATTCCCCGGGTGCCTGGTATTTCGTGTGATCTATCGGTTAAGTGATTCCTGTTCCTGTTTGTGATAATGGGGGCTGGCACCAAGTATTCTGATGACAGTACAGAGTAATTACTCATCCATCGCTTTTGGTTTGTGGTAATGACTAAAGCAGGTTTTCAAAATGTAACTTGTCATCTGTAATGCTGCGATGAAGCTTAGCCACACCCATTTTGAACATTGCGTTTATCTTCTGTTGTTTACGTTGTTTTCAAAGTATCCCGGCAGTCCTGTGATGCGTCATAAGCTATTCATTGCTTTTCACTATCTAACTGACTATCTGAGACTTCTCAAAAATGTTTAGTATGTGTGTCTGTATGCACGCGTAGCTCTGTCATTGTTGTTATTGTGTGTTGCTCATCGTTTGGCACGTGATCGTTTGGGTGTGCATCAAGTCATGTGTGATTGCACTTTAATTGTTACATTGCTGATCAATTCTTTGTGTGAGCGTTGACATTTCGGCAAATGGATCTACTTCTGAAGCGGACACATTTCTTATATTATTAATCAGTAGTACTGAACGTACCGGCAGTTACTATTCAAACAGTTTTCATGGACCTCTACGCTTCCATTGAACTACTTATTTGATCCAAATCGCTAGATATGATGTACGCTGTAAGCGTGTTAATCAGGTCGGCGAGTTGGAGCCTCAGCTAAGTTGTGTGTACATCCATAGCTCAGACGCTTTCATGTATTTACGGCATAATTAGTCGTGTTTAAAAAGCTCACCTAGGCCTAACTATTCCCATATATATCTGTTGTTATCCGTTCCATCACATGCATTACTGGGTTTAGTTATCTTATTATGCACACTTTCTATCCTTTTATTCCCTATTCTTCTCTATACGGTCATTGTTATCGTTTCCCAAAAGCAGTGTTGTTGTTTTACAGAATTGAATGTGGTAGTGCTGGCGGTCTATATAAGCGTAATACGGAAAACTGTCACGACATGGTTGCCGCATTGCTTGTACTTTCGGTTATTCTAGTTTCGGCAGATCAGAGTTCCAAAAGTTGAACAAGCATGTTTCAACCATCTCTGTATTCTTCTGAAAATCAGTACATATTGTGCCTCGTCAAACAATATCGTCGTCTATATCTACACTTGGCATTTCCATAGTGCAGCTGGTCGTTTGACTCCATGGATTTGTCGATGAATTGGAACTACATGTCTAGCAGTTCTCACTAACTCGTGTAATTTTTTATATACGGAAAAATACGTCATTCCAACTCATAGTATTTATTAGGTACAGCAACAGTCAGATCGGTATCCCCTATGTCTGCCGTAAGTGACTGGTTTTTATCATGGATGTCAACTTTGTGAGAACTTTAGCTGTTAATTTCTGTTCGCAGCCCCATACGTACTGTTTGGTACTGACGGGTAAGCAGTGTGAAAATTTGTAGATTGGTCTTTTGTAGTGGATATCAGACAAGTTCAGTCACCTAACCAATAAAGTTGAATTTTTCAAAACAATTAAATTATGTTATGATAGCCGACCTATCGTTTTTTACTTCGTACACTTTTTAGACTTTCCCGTTCAATCTTGAAAGGCTTGCATTTGTCCGCCGCTGATTTGCTGAAAAATAATAAAAGCCGCCATATTCCTCATACATACGGGAAATTCGTGATCCTCCCAGCCTCTATTTTGAGACTCCACAAGTTGGCTAGCAGTCATACTGATTGACATATGCTAAAATCGTATTGTTTCTTTAAGTGAAAGTAGAAATCTAGGACTTGCAACAATGAATTATCTCAGTCTCGCTAGACCTTCATGAGTTGTCTCATAGAAGATGAACAGTATGTGAACAGTGGAATCTTGGTGATTCCCATGCTTCAGGTTTTTCCACAGGTTGATCTTATCTTTTGTTTGTGTCGACATGGAGTGCACTGAAACGACTAAATTTACTTCAGTACCTAGGGTTACCCATCTGATGCTGTGCCTGAGTGTCATTTTGATTAATCGCTCCGTGACCATGCCATTTTGTTCGAGTAGCTTGGTTGTTTTTGTTACAACGTTGGAATGTTCGTTCACTCTAGTCCTTTTACAACGCGTGTTGTCCTCTCTATTGGCCCGTCTCTGAAATAGGTAGCGAAGAATTTGAGGAAATTGTCTTCTGTGAGCCATGTTAATTTCATATTGGATCGGTTGTTTCGTTTGCTGATCATTTATTGCTCGCACGGAATACTTAATCCCACTTCAGTTGTTTAGGTACAGACTTCGTTCATAATTTCCTCTTGTGATTCATCATAATCGATATCAGGAATTCATTTTTATTAGTTTGGTTTCGTTACTTGGTTGCATACAATAAAGCGTCGATGATGACTGTTGCTAGCAATCAGTATGATGACAGGCTATTGCGTAATAAGATCGCTCACAATAGCGGCATATTACAAGTTGCTGTGGGTCACATTATAATTCATTTTTCCGTTATGATTGGTTGTCGAGCGAAACGTTTTGTTTGAAGTCCGCTGAACCAATTATATCGCAAGTTAGAATCACGCATAGAATACCCATATCATCAAGGTACCTGTGGTTAGTGTATAAGGCATCCCTTTTCAACAAAAAGTACCCTCCAGTGAGATTAAAACCACTTCTTCGATAGGGAAATAATGTAACATACAACCAGACGGATATTGTGTCCAAAAATATGTTGCGCAACACACAGCGGTAGTTTAAATGCACTTGTCCTCTTTGCTTATCCGACTGTCCGTTAACTCAAGGTCTCCATGCAAAACGTTGATGTAGCGGTCTGAAAAGTGAACGGAGCTACCGTGTAAGAATTACAACTTCAAATTCAATCTGTGTGCGCTTGCCAGTTTTGATCGCGCGTCACAATAGCACTACAATTCCATTGGCTACGGTTGATGTAAGGGTGGTGTAATGAATACAGTAATAGCTTTGCCACGAACATCATGAACACTACTGGAGTCACCTCAAAATTGTTTTTACTATTATAGAGCACCATAAATAACCTAGAAGAAGGGTTGCTATCGAGTGACCCTGGTGTGTAGCTCGTTACGACAATTGCGCAGCCATCATTTCTTGATGTAGGATACAACTCTGGGAGATAAACTGTCGGGATTCACATATATGGAGGAATAACCAATTGGCGTTAAACCACTCAGCATTTACTGTCATGCCACAGTATGATTACACACAGGTTGAGACACCCTCAAGTTGCCGGTGTGTAGGCAAGCGCCGGATAACGGTTAACTGAACGCAGGAACTTTGGACTTACATAACAACATTGCAACCACTGCCTTATTTATGTTCAGGGCCAAGTTTTGTTGGGCCATGTGGGACAGAAAGCTGTATATTAAAGAATGCGCTTGACTAGTTATATCTTTTAGAAGCTTAGTGCTTTCTGTTATGCAGTAATAGGACATTTTGTTTTGATTGCAACGGCTTTATTTGAGTCAACAGTTTCGGATACTCACATTCCAGAATGACCTCTCTGCTATCCTCAGCGCCGTCATACATTCCACCATTAACTTGATTTAAATTCTTTGAGAAGCACAACTATTGCTTATTAGGCCATGGACTAGTTTTTTCCATCCTGTGTAGACAGTATATTGTGACCTTCCAGATTGATGTGTACAGTTATTTTAAAAACGGGGTTTTCTTACCCACTGGCTGGTGAGTAGTCAGATCGAGTTCAGTCCGCCAAAACTATCGTATTGTTTCATCCTAGAGTGTATGAACTCATTTCAAGCCTCAGAAAGTGTTCTGTTTTTTTCACTTTGGGTATCCAACACAGACATTTCTTACTTCGTAATGTTCTTTCTTGAAGGGAAATTTTCTCCTCCGGGGAGGGGTATTGTACTCAATTACAGCTGTGCCTGTTGATGTTTGGTTAAGGGACGTGCTTAGGTGGCGCAATATATTCGAATCTAAAACGTCTCAGTTTGTCTGTGGTGAGCCGTTTTTCAAAGGTACTGACATTCCGAGATCGTCACATTACCTTTTCATAGTGAACTACTTAGTTCTTGATAGTTTGCACCCAGTTTGTCTGGGTTCAGTACTTAGTGACTGCCCTGGATAGTTTAGGAGAGACGCTAGAACTGTGTCGGTTTATTTCACCTCACTTCGGTTCATTTCCTCCAACGTCACCTTAGCAACGACGGTCGGCTTTTATAGCAGGACAATGCCTTGATTTCCTTGCTCGCTTCGATACGTCCCTTGCTGTTGCCTTGGTAATCGTGCGGCGTTTTTCCGGTGTATCAAGCGCTTTCGTGTGTCCACTTTCTTGGGTTTCAGATCGCGCGCTGACAGACTTGAAATTTCACTGGTAATTTGTGGGAGATGTAAGCAACATTTGTAGTTAGTTGTAGGTATCGCATTAAGACAGAGTTCTCCGCTAGTTCATTTCGAAAGAATGTTCTGGGTTCAATCTTCGCATTTATTAGAGTTTTTGTGTATTTTGTCTATCTCATACACTTCCGCGCATGTCGGTAGCTTTTATTTGAAGTACACTCGGGAAATCGTCAATACTATGTATTGTAGCCTTGAGTACGGGTTTTGACTACAGTCGCTCGAAGTTCACTCCCCTGGACTTTCTAAAACATAAGATACACTCGCAGCTAATGATCTTTCCTAAGTTGTCTCATTTATGGGCACTTGGCTAACCTGTGACCCCTGGAAATCAAAATATTCAATTCAGTTTGTGTATGACGAGGGAAACCTGCGAAGTTGTGCTGTAGAATATCGATTCTCACAAACGTTTCAATGCAGTTCGTCAAACACTGACTTCCTCTGGACTTGCTGAGCTGATGTAGTATAAAATCAGTAAGTATAACAGACGCAACAGACACAAAACTGATGTTTCTGTAGCTGTCGCACAGACGTCGGGCCTCCACTTTGGAAATGGGAATTACTGTTACTAAGCGCCACTCACGAGATATCTCTTCAGTTTCCCAAACCGTCTGAATGAATTTTGTCAGTTCTGATATCAACTTTTCCCCACTATCCTTGAGAATGGAAAGAGAGACCATATCTGGTGCAGGAGCCGTGTTATGCCTGAATAACTTGAGCTCCTGGGGCACTTTTACTTCTACGTATTGTCTTCCGGAGGAAAGACAACTAATCATTGGGGTCCCGTTGTCATAACGGATGCGGTCGGAGTCAGCCGATCTGTTATCCAGAATGTTCAGCCCATCTGTCAAGTCGGTGCGATCGGCTGGTGATAAGTGAACCACATTTTTCGCATATGATCCCATTTACGCTGACTCGACGACCAGTACAATTGCCAGTCGGGAAGAACAGCTTTCTGTTATTCCCAGCTAAAAAGGATCGCCCCATCTCTATGTTGTTCGAGCAGTTGGTGCTCATGGACGTTCAGTCAGCAAGATTTCAGCCAGCCTGTTCCAATGCTTCCAGATGAGTGTTTTTTACACTCTCCTCGCTCGGATGATAGTTAATTACGACTGTGCAACGTACTCCGTTGTGCTCGGTGACGCTATTGGCGCATTGGTATCGTGTCATGCCAGAGATGCAGTTCGAATCGTGTTCAATGCAGTTGGATAGACTATTGGTATGCGTCGTCTGAGAGCTTGTCTGGAAATGCTCACCACTGTCTCCAAGTTTGACTATGTACGCTAACGTATGACGTTTACCGGTGTGCACTTCTTTTCCGGACGCTACAGTACGGTCAACAATTACGTTGAATATTACCGGTGTCATAAACGTAGCTACTCGCTCAGCCGCGGTGCGCATCGATCCGTGGGTCTGGGGCTCTTTGACCTTCACTCTTGTTCAACCTGTCAGGGTTGCAATCCAGCCCTTCCTGTTGCCTGACCCCTCCACCCTATCAGTCGAACCGCCCACGTAAGCTTTGTTGTAATGCCCTAGTGTGTTTGGCGTTCCTCATTTGCCTTCGGCTGCTGATACAGCTGTGGTAGGCTGTTACTCGCGTGTACCACGCGTATCTGCGCGCATTGCCTGTCTGTCTTGTTTTCTAGCTCTCGTAACCTGTTATTTCTCGCTCAATCGGGCTTTCACACTCGACGTGCACGCGCGTGTGTGTGTGCATACGTACGTGTATCGACTTCTAGATGGAATTCTGTATTACATGCGTGTCTTTTCGGAGCAGTTGCTAACGTCTGGAGTACCGTGATATCTGAATATCCACATTAGGCGATTTCAAATGGGTACTCCGTTAGAGTTTTGGACTGACGAAGAGCTCGACAAAGGTAATACAATTCATGCTGTTATTTCATTTTTGCATCTCTATTTTTCATTCTGATGTGATGGTCAATGTTGTTTGCATTCGCTTTACGCTGGCGTATCAACTTCGTATGCTGTCGGTTTAGTCCACTTGCCACCATCTTACTACTAACTGATCGGTACTTGTTCCACTAATCTCATATACACTAAGACGGAACCAAGTATTCTCTTTTGTAATCATTTTGTATATTTGAAATTCTGTGGACTATCTTGAGAACTAGAATTTTCCATTTTATTCTCCCGCACCGCTTGTCTAATTTTATTACTCACAAATGTCTACCCCTCAGTACCGGCTACTCCCACGTGCGCTACATTTCTACATCACCATTGGCTATTTGATCTTTTTTGTCTTTTGCCTACCGGGATGCGTTTGTTCTAATGGAATTTATCTCTCTCTGTGCTTATACCTCCTTTTTAACGTGTTTTTCGGGACTGTAGACTGACTTCTCTTGTGCACGATTGACAGAGGTATATTTTGTGCTAATTTGAAACATGTCCTTGTTAATTATGTCATTTCTTCTTGTGTATGTTTTCACGTAAACGTTTTCTCTTTCCTCTCTCTCTCTCTCTGATTATCTGGCCAATTTCACAGTGCTGTGTGGCTTACGTGTGAGTCAGATGGCCCGGACCTATGAAGATCTGGATGCTATTACACATTTGTTGGAAGAGGTAAGTGTGAATTGGTAGTTTTCATCTATTTGCCTGTGTACACGTTTGAGTTTCTCTATCATATTTCCAACTGTCAGCCATGCTGCGCGATTGGTGTAAATGTGTTTATGCTCAATCGGATGTCCGACGAGTAGCTTTGTTTTTGTTTGAGCTCTACTATTAGGTACAGTTGGATCACAATTCATACTACAGAGATTGTTGATACCTGATAACCCAGTTCAGAAAGACATCAATGGTGAGATGTTGGTTTGTAAATAAACATCTCAAGACAAGAATTTCTTGTAACCTGAAAATACCTATTTTATGTTCGTATAGTTTGCACTCTCATCATTTCGGCATATACTACACCTGATTACATTATGCAGTGTTAATTGAAAGATTGTTCGAACTGATAGTGCTTACTTCACGAGCCTAGCTGTTGTTCTGTTCCATGAACCTCGCTAGTGACGGATGATTTATGTAATGATTTGTGTATGAAACTAGTTAACATTCCGTTGATACCGGTGGACATGACCTATCTTCATTGGCTGCGGCTACAAACCACGGAATATTACTGATTTACTGCTTGGGGATTCTCATTTTCGAACCGATACATCACCATTGTTTGGACTCCTCCGTTAGAGGTGGTTTGAACGAAGTTACCCTTGGTGCTACAAGCCGAAGCTCTACTCAGTGAACTCTTTGCCTCATATACGCCACTTGTGATTGGCTGACCTACTGGTAGTCGGAGGAAACTGAAAGTATTCTGTTTTACTGTTTTCTGCGTTGTATATGTGTGTATACTCCGTAACTTACCTGTAAAGCTACTCAACATTTTGTGGATAATTTTACTTTGTCTCATCTCAGTGTTTACGGTTCTTTTCTGGCCGAGATTATCACACACCATCATGAAAACTATTTGGCCAAGGACTTAATTAGAGTGGTTGCATAGATGATCACAACAAAACTTTATGGCCATTTTGGTACGTAGTCGACGTGGCGAATCTCATACGTACTTCTGCTGTTCCACTTCGGAATCTCAATACATCACTTTAGCAGACTCCTCGCAGATATGATAAAGTTAGTTGAATTTAGCTCAACCCGCTACCGCTTTGCTAAAGCCACCCTCCGTGAAAACGTAGATTCTGTTGTCGTCGGATGAGTGTGCTTAAGAGGAATTCACTGGAGTTAGGTCTGATGTACAGACTAACCAGCCCAAAACATGTCTTCCATGAAAAAATGAAACATTTCCGGAATGTCTCTTACTCTACTAGGCGTGTGTTGTGGTAATCATCATCATAGACAGCAAAACATCAGTGGTTCACACTGATGCATAACTGCCACACAACCATGAAGAAGCAACCAACCCTGTTTAGGAAAAAAGAAGAAAAAGAGAGAGGGGAGGGGACCTAATCACTAAAAATAGCTACGTCTACATTCAGACATACAACATCAAGGCGCCTACACCTTGCAAACAAACAACCTCGCACCTTACGCTAATAGACCGCAGCGTCAGCAAACAGTGCTCGGTGTGGCAAGCGATTAGCTGGCATTCTTAGTACATGACCTAACCATCTAAGTCTGTACAAATGTAGTGACAATCAGTACCAAACACCCGCTTCCTAACCTCTTCGTTGCTCACTCGTTGGTGCCACCCGATACGAGCGATTGAACGCAGAGATCGGTGGTCAAACACCTGAAGACGGTTCACGTCTTCTACCCTGAGGGGCCATGTTTCGCTGCCGTAAAGTAATACAGCCCTCACTGTTGTCTGATATACACGACCCTTAAGCTTCGGAGTGATACCTTTCCGTCGCCATAAGTGCTTCAGATTAGTAAACACCACTCTAGCCTTAGATGTACACGCCTCCATTTCATTCGCTACACCTCCGCCGCCGCCGCTGATGCAGCTTCCCAGGTAAACATTAATAAGAATCCATCTAACGTGTTGACATAATAGTTGGAATGTTACTCACCATCCAGAACACATAGTTCAATCAGCCCCCTTTCGAAATATACCCCCACATCACCACTGATCGGCTGCTACTGACCACTTTTCCAGGTACAATTTATTCTTTTGAAGGTTATGCCACCACCAGATCTACGCATCAGAGCCATCCAGCTTGCATTTCTTCCTGCCACTGACGTTCATGCATTTTCACTGAGACATTAGTCTCGCTAAATATGTTTGTGATTGATGCGTTAGTGCATTTTCAAATTATATCTTTTATTGGAATCGCTGGGGATTGCATGTTACGACGTATCTGCGTTTCGGCTAACCTGTCTTCACTGACTGCTTCCGGTTGTCACCTGAATGGCTGTATATTCACCGTTAAATTATCCATTTGTCCGAGCGTTGCCTGGATCGCTGTGTACTTAGGCATCTTGGATACGTGTGCTTTTGTCATGTGATGGCCCATCTAACTTGTTTTTGATTTATGTGCCGTGTGTGCAAGTATTCGGAAGATGTGGTCAGCGCACATTCATTGAAGTGACTTCCGATTTTGTCACAGTCGGTTTTTATGACTTGCTTCACCAACATATTTCGGCAAAACAGGTATCAACTAATATTTATGACCTATAGCCTATAGTGAGCACACTATGGCTCACTGCAATGGAAGTGTCTAAAATATTGAACGAACCTACAGTTTTGCCGCACAGTTACGCCATCACTGTACTTAAGATATTCGACGGCATTGACTGTTCGGCAAATGAAAGAGCGAATTGGGCTCTGTATACGCCTTTCTGCAATCGTACGTGAAGATGTCAAACACACTTGCCGCACTATAAAGAAATCCCCGACACTTCATTGGGGTCGATCATCCTTTTTGTTTACGCGTAAATGTTTTCTTTTTTGCTTTGAACTAAGCGGTCTCACGAACCCCGCGTGAAGTGTTCTCAATAATTCGATTGAATATGTCCTTTCATAATATTTACGTCCAAATTACAAACCAAAAAAGCACATTGACCATCATCTGGAAGAAACCCCATTGCGGCTGGATTCGAACCAACGACAGGAATAGCACACACAACAGGCGCCCTACCAGCCGAGCTACAGAGCTACGCCGGAAACTCAGTTACCCACCCATTCCACTGTGTCATATGGAATCCACCAACTAATCTGTGGGATTGGTCTCAATCAGTGACATCTTTAAATCATTGTATTTGACAAACTGTACTGCACTGCTCAAGTTAGATTAGAAAATAGGTTAAAAGTGTCGCCAGAGCACAAAAAGTTTACTGAACGTATTTTTGAATCCTGGAGAGATATTCCAAACCACCTATAGCTGTTAGGTGATTTGTGAACGAGCCGCTCCCTTAGACAGTTAAACCAGACGTAATTCAGAGTATTCAATCCGTCTAAGTGAACCTTCCTTTCGTTGGTAAATCCAAGAAGTGTAACGTTTAATTCATTTCGGACATCGCCAACTACGGTGTTGATTTAACAATACCCCGTTCACAATCTTTCTTAGTAACGTTTTCTTCTAGGATATTTCACGTCACTGTTGAGGTGAGCGGCGGCCCGAGCCACAGTACCTTTTGGTCAGGCTCATAGCTGTTGTGATGATGATGATGATGATGATGATGATAATGATGATGATGATGATGATGATGATGATGATGATGATGATGATGATGATGATGATAACCCGTCGTGGGAGTTTGTTGTTACGCCCATTGTACGATTCTTGTGGAAGCTTCGTTTGTTCCTTTAGCATTTCTAGTCCCGTTGGGTGCTACACAGGTGATTGGACGATTACCTCGTTCCGATGAAGCATTTGGACTTCCTCTTTTGTCATCCTTTCTAGCTCATGCGAAGCCCGTTAGATGACGTTCTGACACTCGTGTGATATATGGACCGGCTAAATCAATCATCGTAGGCGTAAAGGCGTTTGCAACAATGCAAATACTTTTCGCCTTGCCAACTGTGATAAGCTACTGTTTCGTACCAAATAGAGGAATATGAAAATCAGGGGTCACTGCCACGGTAACGAAATTGATTGCGTCAGCACCTTTTGCCAACAAAGGACCGGTGCGTGACGCTTGATCAACAATGCCTCGGAGAACGATAACAGCTTAAAGTTGCGGTTGCGCAATAGGACTATGAACGAAGTGAAATGTTGATGTTCGTTCATTTCAATGTTTTGTCGCTATGCGCTGAGCCTATATAACTGAATGTTTTATGTATTCGACTGATGGGAATAAACGAAATGCTTGCATCTCGCACTGTATGTCTTCTGGCCGTCTTAATGAACTGGATAAACGGAACTCAATGTTTCGAATATGCAAATGCCAGTTCATATTTTGGTTCACTGTGAGCGTCATCGGTTGATCGATACGCTCATGGCTGTTTACCAAGTCTCCTCAGTCGGATAATTCTTTTGGCAGGTGTGGTTTTGTTTCCACTAAAAAGGTGCATGGTTTGCAAGAACCACAAATTCGGAACTGTTTCTGCGGTTCAGTGGCGGCCGTTTTTGACGATGTTTTAAGTGAATACGATGAACCTGTGACTGAGTATTTTTGGATGTTCTGATTTGGAATAATACGCAGAACAACCATTGTTTCGGATTGCGCATTGACTGGATAAAATAAAACTTGTCTGTCTTTACAATTTGGTCGTGGAATGTATCTCTGCTTTGCTCCTTCTTGGAGAACTTCCCATTGTCCTAAATGTGAACGTGACTTGGATGTGTCGATTTTCGTTAATTGGGTTGTACGCTTTTTTATTACAGAAACAAAATGACCTTGACTTGGCTGCTAAAATAGGGAAAAACCTACTGGACAAAAATCATGAATTGGAACAACGTTTGTCGGAGGCGGAAAAGAAGCTCGCCCTAACTGAAGATACGGTAAGTTTATATCCAGTTCTCTTTTCAGGCTGAATTTTAGGGCTCAACAGAACACCTACCGTGGTAAAAAAAGCATTTCTCGTTTTGCTGCCCAATCGATGTGGGTGTAACATAGTGGATAAGGCAGCGTTGTCTTGTTGGGACCAACAAAATTGTCGTGCTCTCATTAGTGATACTGAGGTCTATTCAAGACTGTTCTTAGTATTTTCAAGTGCTTTAGAACATCTCAACGATGGTATATTATCAAGCCACCTTAGCTCGTAGTTTGTTGCAACGATTGCGCAATGATCACACTATGACGGAGGATGGGGTAGCTATTACGGATGTCTATATACCGCTCAGACAAGAGGACGGGAATATAACAAATCAGTCGGTGTTAAATCATCCAGTATCTGCTGTCACGCGAGAATATGAGAATTTGCAGGCTAGAATGCTGCCAGGTTATTCAAATCGAGGTAAGACCTCAGAACTGACTCGAAACATGCACCATCGACTAACAGGTGTTCAACATATGACCACCGTTTTATCCGAGTTCGGTTGTGTTAAAAAGGGCAGTATGAGAAACTTGTATTTTTGAGAGTGCCGTCCAGTTAATTACTGTTTTAGGTAATCAGGCAACTGGTCAAACGTAATTTACTTTTGGTTTTCCTTTAGCTGATTCTGCAACTATGTCCCGTTTTTTTAAATAGTAATTTCAGGTGTTCAGCTTGCTAACCGTTCTCTCCGGGAATACTCCGGGTACTCACGTTAGCGGGGGGAATCATGCCTAGAGAACATAGTTCACATGTGATCATTTGGTGTGACTTGGTTCGGAGATCAAAACTCGTACTGAATTACAGATGTAGTAGATTTCTTGATCAGGCGTATTTGAGATTCAAGCTTGCCAGAGCGATGTGCTGTGACTGAATCTGTATACCCTAGTGATCTATCTTGAGGCCAAGATAGGATCAGGCTGGATTTGGTTTGGTATGACTGCCATATTGTTTTTTCCTCCGTGAGGCTTGACTCAGTTGAAGTTTCAAAGAATATTTGCTGCATAGCTCTAATTTATTTTTTCTTCTTTGGAGGTACGCAATTCAAAAGGTTTTGTTCCTCTTCAAAGTGTCTCTGGAGGGTTTTCTTCTTGGACAGCATTATGTCTTTGAGCGAATGTTTAGTTTCTGAATGTCTGAACTACAAGGTACCATCTATACAGGCTTCGCATTATCATAAACGGGATAAATGGAGCTTGGTTCAAAG
>JTDE01022162.1:29127-45262 GCA_014338405.1 Paragonimus skrjabini miyazakii
TCGATTTCACACATCCGCGTTAAGTGTACAGTACAACTATAGGTAAATGACATAGATCGGAATGCTCGGAATGCGAACAGACTGTCCATTCTTCTTCCACGAGAGTGTCATTGGTAAAGTGTCAGTTCATGCTATACCACTTAATTTATTTCGTGTCCGTTGTCCGAACAGCTGCTGCAAGACAGTACTGTCGTTGTTGAATAGTACATGGTAGGTTCTGATTTCAACAGTATGGAGGTGTACCTGTTACCCCTTTCCCTCTGAACTCTCCGAGATTATCCGAATGAAATTTTCAATTAGCGGACCATTCGACGATCAGAAACCAACCCACTGATTTACTTCTGTAGAGGTCATCTAAAACCGAAATCTTACTCCGGAAGACAGATCCGTTATGAACAAACGTATTGACAAAATGGTTAGCTCGGTTTTGTAGTTAAGCTCAACCAGTATACTCGTAAAATACCAAATCAGAGACCAACCTTTTTATCGTTCATTCACCTTGAAAAGAATGCTTATATGCGAGCAGACTGCTGGTCATAACTTTGAAAATCTGTTGTGAAAGTCGTTATTACAAATAATTTGTTTGTAAAATTTAAGCGTCAATTAACGTTAGGTTGCTTTCTCATAATGACAATTCATTGCGCCTTCTATATTTGTCCATTATGTTTGTTGCATTCGCTCAAAGTCTATTTTGTCAATATATTTATGTCTCGCATATCACCTGTTTTCGAATTATTCCTTCTCTGGTTGTTTTGTTCATGAGCTGCCAGTAATAGTCATCTGACATCATTGTTATAGCTTTTGTGATTGAGTGTTGCACTAAGCATTTGTTCTAGGCCAATACGATTTCAATTTTTTTGAAGTTGGTTATATTTGTGACAGATTGTGGTTATACTTGTTAATCACCCAAATGCAACATTAAAAAACCTGGCAGCTTCTGCTGCTTTATAATTAATCTCTGCGTACAAATTTACTACTTCATTTTTCTGATCGGCTGACTATCTACCATATTGAGAATTGCGTTACTCGAGTCTGTTCGAACTCAAGATACTTATATGAAAACCGTACACAATTCGGATAGTTGATGTTGTACTCCGACTTCTGATTTCCTTCAGAATGTCACGTCATGATATCCGTTTGGATTTTTCCTTCGGAGAAAACTACCTGTCGATACCCGTTCAGCAATGTCTTTATTTCCGCTGTAAATTGCATAACTTTGGTCCGTTCACCAATAGTCTCACAGCCCCATAAATTGCAAATGTCGGACAGTATATTCTATTTTTTGGATCACATTGTTTTGTTCAATTCACCTGTTTCGCACTAAACCATGTCTTGTATTAGTTTTTGATACACCGGTGTGTGTACACAGGTTTGGTTTTGTGCTGTTTGATAGTACCAGACTGTAGCAAATTTATTCACACTACTGATTAAACCGATCAGCAGAGTGATCGTGAGGTCTGTGCTATGGTACGTTTTGTTCTCCGTTTTCAGAACTTCAGCTTCCTAATTGACACTATTTTTCCTATTGCATTTCTCCATATAGCCTTATTTGCGTCCTGTCGTTCGTGTATATCATATGTCTGTTTATTTTGCACTATACAAATCCCATATTCTGCTAAATTACATAGTTTTTGTTATCTACCTGACTCAACAGATCAATCAGTTGCGCCATAATCTGGCAATCAAAGACAACCTGCTTCAAATTTACTCACGTGATCACCCCGACGATGCAATCGAAGACCACGTTAGCCTCTCGTCTGGTTGGCTTTCACCTCTTCCTGATGCTGGTCCTCCGTAAGTCAGGGATGCAGTGATGCATTCTACCAATGTTACCAAAACCACACTGTCTTAATGAATATTGTTGTCTTCCGTTTATCTCATAATCTGTAGCTATACCTATTCTCTCTCCCACACTCAATCGGAAAGCAGTGCCAATCACCCATATTGACATACTTACTGGTACCTTGATGCGTTTGCCATGACTAATTCTGTCTTATTGCTAGTGCACACGTGTGTTTTCGTTTTCATTGCAACCGGCTCTAGCACACACACACACACACGTATTGTTGGCACCGTCCGTTTCGGATTATATCTTCTTTCTGCACTGATGAAGTTACTACAGGGAACTCAGTGTTTCAAAACATTCATCATTTAATGCACTGAAAAAGAGGGTACGTGATTTACCAAACCACGTGGTCCTTGATTGCTACTAATAGAAAAAAGATATAGCTGATATAACTTGTTTCAGTCTAACGTAGTCGTCATTTCTTCGGCGACAGTGTACTATGAGCATGCTGATGACAACAATCTGAGACAGCCAGCGTATTCACGGCCATATTCATCGCAACGTTGCATACTTAGGTAGTGGTTGGTGTACCGTTCGTGTTCTGAGGTAGTCAGTTTACGGAGCAGCAGCTTCATTTATCGAGCATCGTCAGCGTCTGACAGTTCCACCTGGAAAACATCCTCATACTTCTTGAGCCGAAACTCGAACGTGGTGCCAATTACAGAGTCAAAATGAAACCCACTGATTGAGTTGATTAGATATTTTGGTGCAGGTTTGAAGAATTCTTTGAATCCCACTCTCGGTTATTGGAAACGCGGTTTCTTCGCCGGTGTTTTAATCAGTTTTAACTGCGCTTGCTCGAATTGTTTCTACTGCTGTTGAAGGAGGATTTGCATCTGCGCGAACGTTAGTAACATCGTGAGTTCTTCCGTCGCCAAATGTTGTAAACCCTCTAAGGAATTCGCTGATTCGCCCACGATGTAGTACAGCGGTTGACAGAACTCGGATTTTCCTCCTCTTAGTAATTAACACGGAAAATCTTGGTCCTGAAAATAATGCGGCTCTTGCCGTCACTGCTCCCAAGACAAACCAAAAGATGGGTGCGAAAAGCAGCTTTGTTCCGCTCCAAAAACGTGTGCGACAAGGAGAAAATTTCAAGGTGTTTGTATGACGCAAACGACTCACAACATTCTCGAATCAGAAAATCGGAGGACGGTTACCGAAAATAATAATTGAGGTTACTAATCTACCAATGAGCATAGCGGAATAAAGGTCGGGCAGGTAAAAAAAATAGCCAAGGTTACATCTAGACTGTTCTGGACATTTCCACTCTTTCCGACTGGATAAAATCGTTTTCTCGAGGGAGGAGGCGGTTTTGGATGGAAAAAGTGGACTGTCTAATACTACTGTAGATCGGGTTCGCCTCCCAGACTCGGACCTCGCGACCCACGTAGTCATGGCTGGAGACGTTAGGTGA
Organism: Paragonimus skrjabini miyazakii; assembly: GCA_014338405.1. Taxonomy (NCBI): domain Eukaryota; kingdom Metazoa; phylum Platyhelminthes; class Trematoda; order Plagiorchiida; family Troglotrematidae; genus Paragonimus; species Paragonimus skrjabini miyazakii. The sequence continues at coordinate 32,391 of JTDE01022162.1, forward strand.
GGTAATGGCTGATCGAACTCAGTGGTGTGAATGTTGTCGTTGTTTGGCCGAGTTGTGTGTGAAGTGAGTGCATTTAATGACGCGGGGCAATGAAAGGCGTGAGGAAACTGTTTTGCTGATGACGTCTTACGTTTACTTGCAGCTCGGTTGTTTGTTTGCAAGTTGTAAGCACCTTGATGCTGAATGTTTGAATATTGACGGTTATGCATCACTGTGAATCACTTATCTGTTGCCTTCTGGGATGATGATGGCGATGATTTCAAGCTGGTTTAGTTTCATCGTGTCAGCCTGCTGACGACGGCGGTATGGAGTTACACCTAAGCTAAAAACAGATTCGAGATAGGCAACCGCTCAGGTTCAGCCAATTTAAAGCGTTAAACGCATTTTCAACGTCAGCGTGATCTTACGCTGGATTTCCAGGCAGAGGTCTAATATTCGTTCCCTGATTTAAGAGACAAAGATCGGTATGTTGTTGCGGGTTCCCATGGGACGACAAACTTCGATGGCTAAGGTTTGACAACGTGCCGACCAAAACTGCTTGCTAACCAAATTGCATAAGGGTTCGAACTGTGTAAGCTTGTGAGCTCTGGGTTTCAAAACAACCGTTTAACCTGACTGTATGTTTTTATCAACTTTCATTGTAAATGTTTATCGTAAAGGGTTAGTGATATTGCTGACAGCCGGTAGGGTTATTTTGTATCACAGCAACAGTGGTGACAACTCCACATGTGAATTACGTAGTTGAGGAACGTTTGCCAGCTGGAAACTCATAACCGGCTCTTTGGATAGGGTGAAACAACCGAAAGCAACAGGGGCATCTTTTGTACTTGTTAAGATCGCTGATTATCATGGCGTTTTGTGTGCTCTCTCCTTGAGGAATCGAAGTCGGAGCTTCCCAACTCACTGACGATCCGCTCATGCGGTTTTAGTCCCCCGTCTCGCGTTTTTGTCCTTTTGGTGGAAGAAAGAACACCCTCTTTATCGTACGGTTGTGATTGGGGCCTTCATTGCAGAGACCATGTGAGCTTCATGCCGTCTGAGAGCATTTCAAGAAGAGACCATTATCTTGAGTTGTACAATGGCACTTGTGAGCTTTTATATACTCGGATAGTCTCCCTGTGAGCATCGTAGTGTTAGCGTGTTACATGCTGTCGCAAGTAATGTTCAGTCCATTGATGACCTTGTGGCTCGTAACATGAAGGTTGTCGGTTCTGTAGTCTATTTTTAACTACCTCTGATGTGTCCACTCAAGAATAAAATCTGTCGCATAGTAGAGTGTGTTGTATAGTGGTTAGGAGAATTAAATGGCATTGACTTTATTCACGGTAACGTACGGTCACAGCTTGTGCAACTAAACACGCATGTATGCTGCATCACAACATTGTTCCAGCGTACCCGAACCGGTTTGTACTATTAGTTGTACGTGATTTCAAGAAAATACCAAAAGTTGCGTTATGTGTACTTGTCGTCTGTGACGTTAATATGCTAATACACTATGTTAATCACTACTCCAATATACTTTAACCAGTTGTTATCAATTGGCTAAATAGACAAACTCATGTGTCCTCAAGCCGATGCAAGAAGAAGAACAAGAAATAAACGAGCATAAGCTACACTCATGTGTGAATCAAGTAATCAGGCGACAAAGTGGCACGTGCTTATAAGCTCCATTTGACGGTCGGTTTGATAAAATAGACTATTTTTTTACGTCCAATTTTAGAACAGTAAGTTCATTACCTACTCGATTGTAAGCATTGTAGATTCAAGTCCTAAAATCATATACAGCACAAAGCTATGTTCAAATTATTAGTGTAAATTGTTCATTTTGACTTTAAGTTTTATATTCATTCTGTTGTTATCATCACTGCTTTTGACGACCAGTTTGTTTAACCTTATTTCTTATGCATTCTTCTGTTTTTCCATTATCGATCACTTTTCACGTGACTTCACCTATATGAATGCACGTAATCCGTACCTCATTAGCATATGAGTGAATAGGAATGAAATCACACGTGTTGTGCATACCTTTCCCAGTTGTGTGTTGCGTACATTTTTCCGCTTCGAATGTCCGAATAGCACGTTTCCGTTTCCCAGGTCCAATTTTCCGTGGCTCCATATTGGCTTTAAGGTATCTGATATGACCGTGCATTGTGTTCAACATTAAGCAGATCGTATTGGTGTGATCGGCTGTGGATTGTAAACGGAAACCTCGCACTAAAGTCCCACCACAGCACGACTGCTTGCACTTATGGGCCTATTGACCATGTGGGGTCAACGAACGCCAGTGGATTACGGTAACCGGCACATCTTGAAAGCGAATGTTCTGATCGAGACAGTTCGTACGCTCCATTTTGGGAAATTCAACCGTGTCTCTGTGGCGCATAGCCGGCGTTTGCCGCCTACACTCGGTTAAGAGGCCTCTTGTTTTAGGCTCCCGCATAGCGTTGGGACTTCAGTGCAGTTTTTGTTTCCGCTAGCCGTCTCGCTATGCCTGTGCGATCCGCCTAATTCTGGTCACTCTGTGTATACAGAACAATGCTAGAGAGAATCCTCTTGAAATATCTTAAACTGATATCGGTGAACTGGGCAGTGATATCAGGACACGAAGGTGTCATCCAAATAACTTTAATTGGGAAGCACGCTCTTCGTGTATTCTTTTCTTTATCGTCTCTACTTCAGCTCTGATAGCGGTTTCTCTATGGCCTCAGTCAACTTCTCTCAATTAAATCAAAAAGTTCGTGAACTGGAGGAGGAGAATTATGTCTTGCGTCAAGAGGTACGTGTGTTAATATCTGTTATCTATTTTTTCAGAAACTAGTCTGTTCTCCATTGTACGTTTTCTTGGTTGTTTTCTCGTGAGAGCTCTCATCTGAGCTCGGTGCGACCGATCGTATTGAACGCACAGTCATGGGCTCAATCCTTAGCCATCCTGACCATCTTTGAATGTGTTTAGGTAACGTTTCATCGTCTAATCTCTCATCCCGCGACACATTATAGACATGTTTGCGGACGCCCGACAGTGTAAAACCAGGAAACTCAACTGTGGTTAATTTCAGCACAGTTTTTTTATGGTGTCTTAAATGCCTCTTACCTGCACTTTTAGAATGTGCTTTTTTTATGCAGTTGTTAATACTTGCTTCTGTTCAACCATGGCGTTCATCTGATTTGTATTGATTTCGCCCGTATCTTTCTGTCACCCACCCTCGGAATGTCAATGCCGAAATCTGACTATATGTATGCCTGACACTCCTGTTCCCATAGTTACCTATCCTGTCTGGGTTTTGTTCTGACCATGGTTGCATTGATCACATCTTCATACTCCGCCAGATGTTTGAACTCTACCATTTATATAGAAGGCTAATAATTGTTGTCTTTTTGGACAACAGTCGACAGAGCTGCATTCTGAGACTGTCTGTCCGGAAAGTGCGGAAACATTCTGAAAGCCACTTATTTTCAGACTTCGGACCTGGTTAGGATTTATGGCAGCGTACTGCCGATCTTTAGTATCTCAATTAGGGTGTGACTAGGTTGTCCAGCCTCTCCTTTCCTATCCACCCTCACAGTAGACGACATCTTAGAATGTGCCCTGACAGTCTGTGAACATGAAGATGTGATACTGCTCCCATGCACTCGACTTCGAGATATGGAGTATGCGTGCAACATCACTCCAACTTGTCGGGTTCATATGGAGCCAAGAACATCTTAAACAGACTGGAGACTTCAGTTCTTCAACTTGGTATGGCCTTTGCTTTTAATAAGTGCGAGGTGTTCCTGCAAGATTGACAGAACTCTGTTTGCTCTCACCCTCGGTGGTGAGCTGTTGAAGGTTGTTTCAGCGCTGGCGGAATGCCAGATGAGATCGCAGATCGTTTAGTGAAAGCTCAAATGATGTTTGGCAATTTCCATAATCTGCGGCGTCATCATGATCTCAATTTTTTTGTGAGACGCCGAGTGTACTATGCTACTTTAAGATCAGTCCTATCGTACGGCTCGGAAACCTCATCCATTCGTGCGGAGATTGTTTATATAGTATCCGCTTTCGACCATTGGTGTCTCCGAAGCATTAGCGGTCTGTGGTGAGAGCACCTTGTCAGCAATAACGAGGTTTGCTGACGTGTCTTCGGAACGGATAAACTCTGTCGACCCGTGAGTATATTGACCTCGTCTCACAAGCTTCATTGGCCTGACCACATCCTTCCAATGCAAACTCACCGTCTGCTACAGCATGCCCTGTTTGCAGGTGGTGGGCTAGGTTGGCAGCGACGGCCAGGTGGCCAAGCTATGACTTATGTTCGGCATATTGGAGGCTTTGAAGTTTTCTAAGGAGGACCCCTCGGGCTTCCTTGCTGGAGTCCTAAAGACACTGAACACCTTTAGATGAAGACGCTATCTGATATGGTCAAGAACAGAAGTCAATAGCAGTCGTGTCGGAGATCAACGTGTGCGTCGGTTTTTTCTCTTTCTCCCACTACATATTTTTCCCTTTACCTTACACAATATCTTTTTTCTTCGCATTTTTTGGCACGTTTGCTACTCCCATGGTTTCTGACTGAGGTGTCCAACTTCTTTTTCGCTGTTGCACAGGCACACTCGGGGAACGTTTGAGTCATATACAGCTTAAATGTTCCCTTGCTTTGGTACTGGTTTGGCTTAGAATAGCTACTGCTTCTGCCACACAATTACCGGAATACACAAGCACAAAACGATCATTTCTGTATGGGCACATTTTCATTTGCTTTTTCTATAAAAAAACACAGGAGCTCACTTTTCATGTTGTCCAACCGTGGCGGCGCTATGGCAACGCATATCACGTGATTTTGGCTGTTTGCGTAAGCGTCTATTCTTGTCTGTGTTTAATGGTTGCGATACAACGGATAGGTGAACCGGCCATCAGCGAGGTGTGGCAGGCCGGTGGGATGTTTTAATCCGGTAACTCAGAGTACTAACTTTCATATTCTCCATGAATTTGACGTCAAAAACAAACAAACAAAAAAGAGATCAAGGAAGCGAAACCCAAGAAAGCATTTTAACTACAGGAGTTTTGTGAAGCTCAGAGTAAGGTCGTGGTTACCAGTTTTAACTTCTTGATTTATACTTGAATATTGAAAACCGTACGTTTACGCTTTCGACTCAGCTTTTGTCGACTTTTTCTGATGTACTGAGCATGTATTGCCCAACTTAGCTGAGAAGCGAACTTACCATTTCGGCGCCATAAAACAGAGGAATTTTACCTCTTAAAAGACGAGCGTAGTCAGCGCTTGACATTCTACAATAAATCAGACAGTCAAACCAGCGAGATCGCGAGTGAATCATGTGTACTGCGCGAGCGATGAATGTCCTATCTCGACATATCTCGTAACTGATGCTCACATAAATACATGACACAGAGTCCATCTGGATGATCCTACAATTTGAGAATGGACGGTACTTTGTGGAAAACGACCCACTCAGTCTGAGTTGGACTTTCTTGAGCCATATGTACCGCCCATCATTGAGTCGACGATTCAAATCCTGTGTTGATCAAGCTGTATAGTGTGCATGGTGTTATTACACATACCTTTTCTCAACTCGAAATCTTCACATTTGAAACCACTGCACTCAAACTCACATAGTCACCCAATATATATTCACTTTTTGAGCTGGGACGCAAAACTCTATGCGGTTCTCATGCAACATGCTGTGACGATGCGAAATGTGAACAGTGCATAAATGGCTAACATTCCCCCTATCTTTCCTTTTTAAAGTACGTTGTATTATCACACTCACATTTTTCGGAACGTTCATCTGCACTATATTTCGTTCATCTCTGGTTGTCGATTTCATTTCCCCCAATGGTATGAAAGACTTTATTACATTCATGATGGTGCCCCAGACGTTCTCGACGGGGTTCAACTCCGGAGCATAAGCCGAATAGTCCAACAGGTAAGTACTGCGAACTTACATCCTTGGAGTTGAGTTACGTGATGTACCTGGACACATGTTAGAAAATCGCATCTGCAGCTTGACTTTCTCGAAAAGATAGAGGAGGGTAGTTATTGCGCGGTCTGCACCGGTCTTCCTTTCGCTTCCACAGACATCTTCCTTGTTTTACTTCCCGGTCTCTTTAAGAAGTATCCCAAGGGCTCGGTAGGATAGTTAGTGACCACTCATTTTGATTGGTTCAATTCATTTGTGGTATTTCTGCTACTCCTTCTCACATTCTTGTGCGGTTATACTTCTCCTCGTCCCAGCTCAGGTAATCACGAACTACGTTAACTCAAACGAGCTATCGTTCTGCTCACCTCAGCAGCAGTGTTCTTGACTTCGAAGCTGATTAGCCATCGAAAATGACGTCTTCGTTGAGCGTCATTCATATCGTGATAGTGCCTTCATACACATTGTCTGCTTCACACAACCGGAGCTACTAACACACAATATTCATTTGTTCGGGTGACAGACTCGCAATCCGACTTTGAACTTCTTGAGCACCATGACAAAAAACGTGCTTGATAGTAACCGGGTCTTTCATACGACTGATGAGTTGAAAGTGATAACGGAAGATTAACAACAAAAATAGGAGGCGAATGTTCTAAAAAACATTTTGATTGGAAATGTACCCAAGCGATGTATTTCAATAATGTAGAATAGAGCACGTTGCGTTTCCTGACGAGGCAGTTGTTTTTGAATCTAATTAATGTAAGCTTTTTTAACGTTGGTTTTCTAACGCTTGCACGGAATCATTTTTGGCCCGCGAGGATCAGTTATGCAGCGACTTTCGCCGGCTTCACCTGTGCCCAAAATTCGACACTCCACTGCCTTCGATTGGGTTGGTCTTAGGACGGTAGTTTGAGCGACCTACACCAATCGGATTGACACAATAGCTGGAATGCACCAGGTGTGTTCATGTTGATTGACCCCGCCACTCCACTATTGCTCTAGATTGGACAGTGTACATGGATCCATTCAGATGAAAGTGTGTTCGTGCCGTCATTCTTGTGACCGGTAACACGGAACCTGCGAAGGAGTATCTACAGGATGAGGCTGCACAAATGGTCATTTCATCTTTTGGGCGTGGATGCAGAACTAAATGCGTCGTTTCATGGGACGAAATGTGTTGTTAACAGCGGTTGAGAATCCTCTAGTAATGGTTTCAGTTAGCATATAATCTTTACGGGTAAACCTATGTTGCACGATCTTCTTTTCTCAAAGATGCAGTCTATCTGTCTTCTCACGACATTTCATAGCTCTTTTCATTAACCTCTCTGGTTATTTTGTTTTTATGAATGTTGCACGTGAGGCTACCAGTTCATTGACAGTAGGATCTGCCGTATCTTATTCTTACGGCTCTGCTCATCGAAAAATTAGGATTTCCATTCTGTATAGATTGTATAACGTTGTTTAAATAATTATAACAATCGTTTTAACTGTCTTTCCTATAGATCGCGGGCTGAGCTGAACTCTTGGCACAGTCGCATATGAGTGCACCTGAAAGTTTCACTAACATCTCCAATGAAAGTACAATTTGTAGTCGACGGAGTTGAACCTGATTTGAGTGTCAATCTGATCCGTCTTTTTATCGAATACGCCTCGAAGCTCATTCGCATGTCTTTGATATAAGTTACAATATGCGATCTCTACTGTTTACGAACTAGTTTTATCGTGAAAATCTCAATAAGCGTTCATCCTAACTGGAATCTCATTGTGATAATATTTTTGCCATCAGCTTTCTTTACCTAACTCAAATTGTGCGTTACAAGTGCACAGACAAAGCAACCGATTGTGTTCAACCGACGATATCTGAATGCCTCTGTCGTTGTGATTGATACAGCCACAGAGGTAATCTCCGGTTTCCTTATCTATTAGGTAATATCGAGCTCCAAGAGAAAGTATAATCTGCCCTTTGAACATGACATTCAGCTGATCAGTAGAATTATGTAGGTTGTGCTTGCTCGACTTCCACCTGACGTTTCCTGTTGTGGAGATGAGAAAGCACAACCGCTATTCTGTACTAATACTTGCCTTGAGAGATTGTAGTGGTGATTTTGTAAACCTCAATTCGAATAATCACTTTCGGACTGAACGTATGTTGAGTTTTATGGAATGTATATAGATTTTCATTGAGTCACTATACTTTATTCGTAAGATGCTCGCCTCCATGACAATACAAACGTACTTCGTAACTGGAAATGCTATATTCCGAAAGTGATATCTGTTTAATTCAGAACAACTTGTAAGCAATTAGTTAGTCGTTTTATTGGTAATGTTTCACTTCTGACGCAGAAGCTTTTTTCTCACCAGATGCACCAGTTATAAATTTTGGGTAAGCTAAACATGATCAGCTAAATGAAGCAGGAAGCGACAGATCATTAGTCAGTATTAACTTTGATTTGCTAATTATAGTAAATCGGGACGTCTGAATGACCAGAGAGAAATGAAATCAATATGGTCTGTCGGATAGCTCGGTCAAAGAGTCGATTTTTTTCTGGGGAAAATAGGAGAATCATAATCTTGATATGCTAAGATGGCCGTCTAATCCGGCAATGAATCCAACTCAGTGAGATCGATCCAAGACTAATCGCCATATTATCCAGAGCAAAAGGGTTTATGCTAGGCAGTTATGACTTTGGAGGACGTCGGTACATATGTGTATTGGTCAAAGTAGATTAGAGATATGAGATAAACATATAAGTTAATTAAAGATATCTCATGCTTGCTACAAAGCTAATGTTGATCCACCAGCTAACCTAGTGACCAAATCCTCGACAGGGAACTTATCAGTTAAATGCTAGTGTCATATTGTGATGGGTTATCAGACCGGATAGATTGCGGACAACATGGGCAACCGGACGCGTCATCACTCAACGAAATTGAGCCAACGGGCAAGACGTTGCAACCGAATCTCCACGACATAAAGCATCAACCGGACACGGAACTAGTCAGAAGTGCATAAGGCGCTTAAGTGAGAGCCTTATTGCGTTGTGGACTGGAATTTCGGTTCATAAACGTGGGCGCACGCGTGGTGGGAGAACGTGTGAGTAGCACAGTAAGGATCCGTGCTTTGTTGAATTACTTTTCATTACAATATGATTGATGCACTTTTCACCACAAAAAGCTATTTCTTATAGTGAGAAATCTTTGTCTGGCCTCGCTGTTGCTTTTTCAGGGAATAGACAATCGATCAGTCTGAATATGTTTGCTAAACTTAGAAGTGTGTTTCATATTCTTTGTTCATATTCTGTTTTCTGGAGTTGGAAAACGCGTTGCCGTCCTCTATCGAAACGACTTTTCAACTCAGTGTAAACGGTACGCATAAGCCCAGCGCCCTTTTAATCCCTGCCCATTCGTCTGTTTTAGATTTTCAGTTTGTCTTCCACTGAAACCGCTTCACTCGGTCGTCTACATGTGCTCTGATACGTGGCCTATATATGATCGTGTTAAACCTTACAACCAAAACTAAGACCGTATTTGTGCGGACCTGGCAACGCATTATTGATCTAACGACAATAAACTGGGTTTCCAGTGTTAAAGCTTAACCCAACCGAATCAGGTTGGTGAACGAGGCGTAGTAGTATGGGTGAGTAGTAGTAGTATGGGTGAGCTTGCCCACATAGGTTGTATGTCGCTTGTGCCGCACCGCTTAGCCCTGTCACCCCGGTCTAGTCCAGCGATCGATCTGCGATGCAAAACCGTTGATACATCGACCGCCTGACGGCTCACTCCCGGAAAAGCGCGCAACATCGAATCCGAATGGACAACCTAAGCATACGGTATTTCCGCAACGGCCAACCACGGCCATTAATTCTCCCTTCAGCTACTCACTAAAAAATAGTCTGGATATATTCGTTAATGTTTACGGTTCACACGGCTCCACGGGCTCTACACGTCAGCGTTCACCAACCGTGCTTGAGTTTGGCAGGGGCATTATCCACGGGTAAGCGAGCCTCATGTGGAAGCGCAGCAGGCAATGTCCACTCGTGTTTTCTCCAGTCCTGTTTCGGCCGCATTTCGATTTGCCGTTCAGCTGAGCCGGACACGTACCGCGATCGATTTGGCCACTGCATTTGCTGCTGTCATAGAGACCGAGATTTCGGACAACCTTTATTGGCGCGCCTTCCCATGCCAAGACCCGTCGTACCGATGGTTAATCACTCACTATGTGAACACGTTCAACAGCCCACGCAATGCGTATCACGACTATTTGGATTCACTTATCTGTCATAAATCCATATACTTTACTTCAGCGTAGAACCGTGGTTGCCAAGTTTGGTTTGCCTTGTGATCTGACACCGATTCTGCGACAGCGGATGTACATCTGAGGTAAGTCGCAGTCGCGTCCATGGAGACCTCAGTGTACAACGATCGAACAAACAGCTAAACCGTGGTAACAAAGGTAGGCCGAAAGCAGTTTTCATCTACTGAATGAAAACGCTTTTCCTCTCTCTGACACATTCGGCTAGATAAGTTTCGCTGTGTTTACGCAGACGCTTTGTAAGTTTTTCATTCAGTTCATCTCAGTGTCCAGGGATCAGTCAACGTTTGTTCGTAAGCTTTGTTAAATCGGCAGCAATCTGTTTCTGCGAAATCCGTAGTGTGCTTTTAGTACTGACCTCGATGGAACTGGTTTGCACGGTTATTGCTATTTCTGCCAAATGCTCTTTTAGATCGCTCTACCGTTATGACTTAAACAGTACGACGTATTCTCTTATCCTCCGGAGTAGGACGATCGAGTTGTACGTTCATGTCACCGGCAAGCACAGTGGTACCCTAATGTTTAGAAAGGTGTCGCAGAAGACACTTTTGACGACACCTGAACCATTGTCTGTAGAGGCATATGTAAAAGTGGTAAATTATGAACGTCTTTCTGGTCTTTTGTCGGCGGACTGGGATCGAAGTTTAAAGACAAACAATTGATTATTCTCTGGAATCCCGTCGAACAAGCTTTTGTCCTGCCTTAAGGTTAACTGTTACTCTGTATGCGATGGACAAGTAACCATAGGAACTACCCACTGTTTGCGCCACTTTTCTTAATATATAATCCACAGTTGGTATTATCCGGGTGGTACTTTTACGTGTCTCGATATTAATTTTCCACGTCTAGGTAATTTATGTCGTTCCGAAGAGGTTCTCTGATATTTCTCTATATCTTTAGAGTGTTTAGAAACAAGCGGATCGCCTTGAAACATTGAGTGCAAACGGAATATTCCCATTAGGGTTCAAACGCTGTGTGCGAAACCTACACTGATAAGTCTCTTAAACGAGCGTTCACAATGAACGTTGGTGAGAATGAATGATAACGTCCCTGGGGGAATTTCTAATGATGCATACAACACTGGCCAGAGGAAACAAGTGAACAAATTATATCAAGTAATACGAGTCATTGACGTTTTTTGTTCACTATACCGAATAGTTACGACTCTCGAGATAATCAACGTTCGACGAAGAGTATCAACTGTTGGAGGAGCTTGGAGACGTATGTGATGTGTCACCACATCACCGTGGAAACTCGAAAACCGTGGAGATAACGAATTGTATTTTTCAAAGAGCACGGAGTTTGGGTATGTGATAAAGCATCATCATGAGTGTAGAACATGGTAACCGCGCAATTGCACAGAATAGTACCAGATCCTTTGTAGTATACTGTCAAAGACAATCGTTTTCCGAGCTCAGATCTTTTAATCCGTCGACGGTCGTTGAAAAGCTTAGTTTTTGCTTATATTTATTGTCGGGATTTGACTAAACCTTCACTTGATCGCACACAGAACACGTCAACTCACAAGCAATACGGCCGTACTGACACTGTGCTGACTAATTCAAATCCATTCGCTTGACAACAACCGCTTTCCTGAGTATGCCACTGACGAATTACTATTTTACGTAATACATTAGCTGTTGATACTGTAAAAGGTGGCGAATTTCGAGTTAACCAAATACCGAATTAAAAAAACTGAAGTGCAACCATTCGCCGTATCGTTTTTTAGTATCCCAGTAAAGTGGCGAATTAATCGATAATCACGATATCCAGCTATGTATTTGGCTACATTACATATAGCCTTCAATCATCAACGTCTTAGTTTTAGTGTCCACTTACCATATGTGAAGTGACAGTTGACAGTGATGTGGGGCTGAGGAGGCTAGGGAGCCGATAAGTGAAAACAGTTTGCATACTGCTGATTTAGAACAGTACCATAGAATCACTAGGTTAGCTAAATTTCGAGAGAAGGGACAACTGGTGTCGAGACATGTTAACTTGTTGTGCTGACATCTTAAATTGACTACGTTTGTTTTACGCTACCGTTCTTGTGGGCATTTGTGTATGACGTAGATGTTACTGCATTTTCTTGTAAAAAAGCCTTCTAACGTGTTTTTTCTTCACCGAGTTATTCTTTTTCAGGACTGCTTTTTTACTTACATCAGCCACTGAAAACGCACTGGAAGCCATCACTGAGCTTTTACCACTAGCCCGTCGGTTGCTTTATACTTCATCCTCTCAGGTGACACGCCGAGAATTTCTTCATGTGGCTGGATTATTTCTCCTGTTGCTAAACATGACACCTTTCCACACTGAAAACAACGTTTTTCCCCATTGTCAATACTGGTGAATTTGGTGCAGTCTCCTCTTCATCTCCCTATAGGTTAACGAGGAAGCTTCATGTTATGTCTTTTGTGAAATCTCCGTCGAAAGGTGTAACTTACTTGTTGCATTCATTTTGATCACCCCAACCTCTGATAGATGTCGGTTAGATTGTTATGCTTATCTCGTTCATATAGAATACTAGGATATCCTTTGTGTTGACCTTGTTCCCTAAATTCGTTAAGAAGTGACGAGCATCATTTTTCGAGTTCTACAGTTGTACGTTTTTTTTATCGCAAGCAGTCACTTTTATCTTTATGTC
>JTDE01022162.1:50046-64976 GCA_014338405.1 Paragonimus skrjabini miyazakii
ATCTTAGACTGCGTGGTGGTCTTTTTCGAACATTAAAAGCCGCTTTGCGAATGTGGTTCTTCCAGAAAGTGGGCACGCTTTGTTATTTTGCGCGCGCTCAACTTCCGACAGGGCGAGTGGCCGCCACAAACATGCTTTGTATGAGACTACAATGCAGCAACGGAAACAAAGAAACGACTATCATATGAGGCCTAGTTAAATACTGTTGCTAGTGTGCGATAATCGCACAGTGCTGATAAAGCGGATGCATAAGCGCGTAAATTGGTAGCCTTGATCATGACCATACCATAATGTGTCTCAATCTGCCATCCGTCACTAAATTGTAGAAGCAAATTCTGAAAGAAGGGCTTTTATCGTTCAAAGACGCCATTGACTGTAGCAGCTGTCACGTCAGTTGGAGTTACCAACCAACGATTTGGTTGGTCATGAAGTCCGCAACCTAATAGATGATACCAATGGTATTATTCAACGGGGAAGTCAAAGTTTTCATTAGGTGTGACTGCATCGTTTTCGGAACACCTAATCTTTTTTATTCAGCCGTTGCTAGCCTTGAAAATTAATGTCCAATGTGGTAACCACTCAGTGGAGAGTATGTGATCCAGCCACTATGCATCTTGCATTTTTGTCAATTTGCCTGTAGATCGTGTTTCCGGAATATTTACAACTACGCACCTGTGAACAGCCGCGTTACTCCACTTCTAGGATAAGACGTTCGTTCATAAGGTGCTTTTTGTGATACACTTTGTAGCGAACAAAACTAAGTGATCTTTTCAGACTGTCCGAACACAGTAAGCCCCCTTCTATCGTCTGGTCCATTCAAGGTCACAAACTGTGACCAGGAGTTTCTCAGTCAATCGTATAAATTGGGAATCTGTCAGAGGAACGCACTGAGATTCATAGATGTTTGTACAAAAGCTGTCATTCAACTTATGAACTACTTCACTGTTTCCCAAAGTAAATGATACCGTTCTTTGGGGGGAGAGACAATACCACAAAATGAGATGGCAGAAGACACTTCGGCTTTCTGAATGTGAAAATTTAGGGTTACCTCTAGAAAACTTTCTGTCAGATTCTGATAATTTAAAATGACTACCTCGATTTCAATGATCTTAGTGACCCTTAAATATTTATACAGCTGTGTATTCAATTATTTTGAGCGGTGCGTTTAGGTATCGCTGTCATGGTTTTAAGTGTCAGGGAAGTGGGCGTTGCATTCATGAAGTTGAAACAGTGATTAGCTGAAAACGCTCGTGGACAACTGTCCCAAATGATTTTTCGGCCGAATGAGTCTGGTGACCATACTTAAATTTCCCAGGATGTCAACTAGCACGCATTGTAGTTCATTCATGCGTTCACGTAATGTATCACATCATTCTCGCTCAGATGTTTTAAAAAAAAACTATTCAGGACCTAATACTTAGGAGTGTACTTTCGCATCGAGGGTGTGTTCTGTCGTGGCCGCCATCACGTGAGGTCAGTACCCTAACACGTGAACGCTCAGCATGTGACAATCAGATGGTGTGGCCGTCATATCAAATTAGCGGCACTCAGCCCAGCCCAAATGTTTGATTTTGTCCATTGCCCGGCCAGTTCTTATCACTCGTGTTTGTTGACTGGTCCTTAACAGTCATATTATCTTTTTACCTGGTTTGTTTCTTCTGTCTTCCTATTTGTGATTGATACTCAAGTTACAGACCCCATATCCTACTTAGAAGCCGATTCATATGTTTGCCTATTAGCTATTGACTTCTTAACCGTAACTACTTGATTTCATTTGCTGGCGTCATATAGTGATCGACTATTTCGTGCCATGGATCAAGCGCGTCAAGCACGTTGTCGACTGGGGGATGATTACGGTGGCCCTGATGAGGCTGTGTCTAGCAGTGGATTTGTCAGTGGTTCCGGTGAGTCTGTTCACGTCCAATATAGGTTTTGTGTTTGTTTGCTTACCCATGGTTGACTGGTTAATTATAGATATTGTACCTTTTCGTATCCCATTTGTTAGTTGTTATACAGGACGTTCATTTAATCAGCTGATCTGTATACAAATTTATATGAGACCTAACGAATTAGAATGAGGCTTCTTCGAACGTCAAAAAACATGTCATTTGGAAGATACTAACTGATGGTGCAGACTTATCCCTTGCTAACTGACTGAATTTCAGCACAAATTTAACTAAATATTAGTGACTGTCACATGATTGTACGTGCGCTGTCACTAGTTGGAGCGATACTGTGTCACTTCAGTCGCCGACTTTTTATATAAACTGAAGTGTTTGAGGACCTGTATTCATCTTTGTTTTTCTGCTTTCCACACTACTTCTCCATTTGCCAAAACTGAAACAGCATCCGGCAGTAAGCTTTATGTAGCCTTCACTCCTCCCATTTTTCAACTGATAATGATCATTGCGTTATGTCCGTGTCCTCGTTTTTCTCTTAACTCTGTTCCTTCTGTGGTTGGTGACTTCTTCCATTTTTATCCAAAACTATCGTAACCGATGGAATCAATAAACAAAAAGGATATCTATTCTGACAGCCTAACATGTTTGTAGGCTTGTGTTCATGCGGGGTGGATTCTGCTAGATTTCTCAAACCTATATGTATCATAGGCACTTTCGACAATCGAGGCCTCAACCCACATTCGTGATCAGTGTTGTTTTCATAGAACTAACCTGAACTTGTGGGGCTAAATATTAATTAACACTACAAACGAGACGCGACTGTGAGAAATGTGACCTCCCGCTGGACTCGAACCAGCGACAGGAACAACGTTCTTCCATACGACAAGTGTTATACCGGACTAGCCACGAGGACGCTCTGGGTCTCAGGACGTGAGTCCGACTGTAAGTTTGCTGAGTTGTCAGCGTGGCTGCCTAGCTCAGATGATAGAACGCTTGCTCCGTTTGGGTGCGCTTTTCCTGCCACCAGTTCGAGTCTAGCCAGAACCAAGATTTTTCCTAAATGGTTCTTCTTACTAGAAAAGTTTAACACAATAATTACGAGCAAATAATTCCTTCCGTACGTCAGGCTGAACTAAGAGGTTGTGGGAATTTAACTGTTGTGTAGATATCCCATAGTAGCGATTGCTATAATATTTGACAATAGATTGACTCCTCATACACTGACGTCAATAGCTGATCATTCAGCTGCTGCTACCCCACGTGAAAAGCTCAAGTCAGCATCGAGTTTCCATCTGGGTATCCTGAAGTTTGGTATATTACGTGTATTCGCGCTTCTGCTCTGGTTTTAACTAACTACGTAAGTGGGTACAAAGACCGATCGGTAACCTTACAAGCCGATCGACAGTACCCAACTTCATGATTTTGTCTAAAGTTTTCGGAAAAGCTTTTATCAAATCCTAACTCAGTCGTCATTAACGTCACATCATTGATTGATGCTTATTATCACAAACTATGCAAAGCGATAGCAGTCCTAGGTTATGGATGATAGATGACGGATGGAATAGGAGATAGCTCGTAAAAATTCCTGAAAGTCTATATTAAGGTGCCTCGCAAACCAGTACTTGATAGTATCTGCATGGCAGCCTCGTTATCTTGCTTCATTATATCAGACATTCGCATCAAGTGATTCAGCTTGTTTGTTGCTTCGCTTTTTCTGCTGGAGATTGTTTATGTGCAGAACATGAGAAACTGAAAAGAAGTTAACAGTTTGTACTGACAAAATGGCGGGCTCAGCGATATTCGCCCTAGCCACAAGATCCAAACCCTCGCTCCCTTCTCTGCTATTGTCTAGGCTCAAGCTGTTGGTCCGTCCCAAACCCGTATGTGGTCTGGTTTGTTGCATGATAGCTAAGAACCCAGTCTCTATTTGTGGCGATTGCATGGAATTTGTAAAAGTATTTTTACGGTGTTTCTGTTTAACTGACACTAACAATATATTCGATCACTCGCACTTTAGCACAAAGCTGGATTGTGGAGACACGTTAAGTTCACACTTGTTTGATGCTCCTGACTAATTGGTACTTATTAGTTAATGAGTAAATTGTCTTGCATCAGGGTTATTTTGTGGTAGGCCATTGATTTTTGAAAATTATCAATCCGCTGTTCAACTTTAGTCCGTTTAACCTAACGCTTACACTCTGCTTGAGAAAAGAAGCTAACAGATACCATTTACAGGGATTTAGAAACACATATTGAGAGGCATTCCATCCGAACGCAGACATTAACAGGCGCTTAATTGATTGTTTTATTAGGTAGCTATCTTTGCCTTTGCTAGGATTGTTCAACACTTATCGATGAGTCTTCCGTTAGCTAGTCAACAGCCTCTGACATTAACTTTTGACTTAATGATGTCTGTTTTCGGGTTGGCTTGCTGATTGTTGCAAGCAACAATCCTTGACGTTTGTTATCTTTCTTCTGGCTTTTGACCTATCCGTCCTGTTTTTTGGGCAACTGGTCGAGATGAATTCTGATTCTTGTGCTGTCTTAAAGGTTTATCCCCAAAATAGGGTTTTCCGATTATCTGCATTGCTGTTGGAATGTTTACTCGTTTATTCTTACAATGTCAGTTTTTATTGGATTCGTAGATGCACTCAGGCTGCATCAGTTGCGCCAGGGAACAACGTCAGTTAAAACGTCGTTTTATCCCAGCAAATTCTAAGCAAGATTGTTGAACCTCACGATGTGGTTCTACTGAGCATTCCACTGCATTTTACCCAACGCATTGGTACGTTGTTATCCACATACTGGACTCCTTTTTTCAGAAATGTCAAAATTCTGAAAGAAAATGAATAATACCAGCGCGAATGCGACAATTTACCGATGCTTTTACGTTGGTTAATCCTAAGACGTAGTTCTACTACTGTGGTAGCTTCAGTATACACTGATCACATGACGGTTGCCTCATGAAAGTCGTGGCCGGAGTTCTGGCTCCGGCAGTGGCAAGGGTATGCATTACTGACAAGCCCTAATGAGTGCGAAACTTGAGTCTAGTGCTTCTTTTCGGAAGGGGCCGACTGGAAAATCTATGAGAGTGCGACAGCTGTAATCAATTATGGGTATGTTCAAAATGAAATTAACTAATTCTCCGACTACTCATCAGTAATCTAAAATATCGCCTAGCTGGTTTAATGAGATCGGAGATTTCGACCTGTCTAGAAAGTCCTAACCGCGGGGTTATCGATCGCAGTTAACAAACAGTAACTGTGTCTCCTGTCGGGACGATCGGGCAACCTGGTCATTACTCACAAGCGAAAGTGGTTGAGTGTTCATATATGATAATTCGGTCGTGCCTAACGTGAGGTGAATGGCGCAGTGGTAAACACGGTTGCCTCATGAACAGCGTGACCAGAGTTCTAGTCCCGGCAGTGGCGAGGATGTGCAATACCTCCGAGTCGCGGTATTATTGTGTGGTGACCGTATTTTGCATGACACGTAATCACAATTGATTCATGAGATTAAATAACACGGGGGTGCTTTTCTAGTCACGATCACGATCAGTTCTAATTTATTTTTAAAACTATTACGATTGGTTCACCTTGTGGCTAGCGGTCTGGATAACGATAAACTATAACGGTCATCCGGCAAAAGACTCGCGCATCCCGTTATTCAAGATAACAATGCTTGTGGACGATCTAGATGAGTGAGACTTGAATTGGTAATATTGGACAGGACTGACAGTGGAGTGTAGTCTTTCAACACTGTGGAGTTCCATTTATTGCCTCGAGCCGCTTAAACAAATCGCTTGCTCTTGCGGTTGTCGTTCCTCGTCCTCATGAGATGGATCGAACTGTCCAAAGTGATTTGCCAAATTCACTCTCCGCTGTCCAGCGTGTTCACTGTATGTAAGCTCCATTTCTAAACTTCTGAGGCTATTCTAGTCGCAAGGTAAACGAATGAGTGTTTCTGTCTAATTTAAGTAACCTACGTTAAGCGTCAAAAACGGCTTGTGACAACGTCCCTCATGTGCATAAATAATCGAAAGTCTGATACAAACAGTTGAACAGGTATTAGAATAATGTAATGGCAACAGGTACCATTTTGTCTGTTGCCATTTTGTTTCTCAATATATCTTACAAGTGTTTTACCTTTCACGTGTACGTTTTCTTGGCCGGAAGTTTTGTCCCTATGTGGGTTGCTTAGCAGACATTCAAAGTGCGTGCGCGAAGCCAACCTTACAATTGAAACGTGTATGTATAGGGCGACCCTCTTCCCCCCAATTCACATCCCATACTGGGAACACGGATAACGAGTGCAAGTGGGCCGGTCGCTGAGAATGTTCCCAATGTTCAATCCTGCGATCATGACCAGCGTATCAAGCACGCATCGAATGGTTCATCCTACACCGAATCGGACTGCTGGATAGCGACCATGCCGTGTTTGTTTATTGCATCACAGTTACCTGATGGTTTGTCTTCCACACACTAAACCAGCCATTTCGACGCGGCAGTGATCATTGATTCGTCTGTCCAGGTGATTCTGTTCTGCGTGACGTCACGTTGCGTACAGTTGCACAGCAAAAGGAGGGCATGTGCGTGATGTCTGAGAACGCTGTCACGCTGTCTGAGCGTCCTAACAAAATATTCAAGGCTTGTTACCAAGCCTATTCTGTTTAGGGCCGGATACGAACGGTTTCAACTCGGTTGTCACCACAATGGACTAATCTTCGCTGCTATTCACTTCAAGCAGACCGCTTTCACTGAGGCGTCTGTAATTGGTTTTCCTCTCTAAACGTAGTACTTATCCACATTCGGTTGTCTTACCAACCTTTACCGTTTTTTCACCTAACCTCCTTTGTTCCTCCCAACTTCACACACTATCGGTTTTGCCAACACTGGCCGTCTTTTGTCGTCATCGTCAGTGCACTAAGGAGTCACCGAAACCAACATCTGTTCCGACCTCGCTGAACGTGAATTGGATTTTTAGGCGTCAAAGACTGCAATCTTTCTTATGGATGTTATTATGAGCCAGTGGTTTACCGTTACACACATGAACTCATCATTTCCTCCACTGTCGGAGGTCATTTTGACGTTCCCCGTTATGTAGCCGATGTAGAAAGCTTCATCCAAATTGATATGTTGCCGAGTCATTAGCGACTGTTGATAATGGCGGTTGTTTGTCATCTGTTTTGGATTCCACATTAAATTATGTTATCTGTCTGCGTTACCTCTCATGACAACTGTCTCCATTTTGCCGACTTACGTGGTCACGCATTTACATGTGATCCGTCGTATCAAATGATTAACTTTTCGAATAGTGGAGTCAGTAACCTGACGTGAGTGGTTTTTATGCGACAAAAAACTAATTGGTTCAGTATTGTTAACGGTAATGGACTGACAACCTATTGGTGACTGTCCTTCTGGTCTGACGTGCCCTTTCTGTCTGTAGGCCAATGGTATACGATAGCTCCTGTTCAAAACAAACATGGTGCGGTTTCCGGCAGTATTGTACCATGCCATGTCACTTTAACCTTGCCACCTTTGTTCCTACTACAATTAACTGTTGACCTTTTTGATCAAGAATCCACAGTGCTGTAACCTAAGAAGGTAATCTCCCTTTTGAACATTGTATTATCTAAATCCATCACAAATATGTTAGGTCTTTGTGCAACTTCAACTCCACACGGCTTTGCTCTTTGTTCTATTCTGGTTCTGTCGACTCGGTTCAGCGTGTCATTCGGCATTTTAAACTGACACATTTTAGAAAATCTAATCACCATGTGATAAACGCCGTTTCTCATGTGGCATGATTAAATGCTGAAAGCTTATCCTCAGTAATTTTTGTAAACGACTGAACGTACGAATCACCATTCCGAGGCACCATAGAAATATCACACAGTCGAGCAACTGTGAATGGCTGTTCGAGTAAGTGGTGTCCTTCTTTTGTTCATATTCTGCGCTCGGGAAATACCCTGTTTATCGAGTTGCTGTCCCTCTCCTTGCAATTAATTCGTTTAGTTTCGTAGAATCAGTCTCCATTTCTTGTGCTTAGTTTCACCATAGTTTCGTTCACGAGGTTTCACGATGACACCTGCCGTTAAAGTAGGCATTTTTTAAAAATTCATTCACACAGACATATCATCATTCCATGGTTATTGTCATACATAACTTCTCGGAGAGGTTTGAGTCGTCTGCTAGTTTGTACGTGTTTGGACTTTCCCTCTCTTGTTTCAGAACCATCCGAACGGCCACATGAGTTATCGGGTTTTAGTACGCACTCCTCCACTGTGCATAAACACAGCAGCATGTCCATTGCACAGAATACTGGCTTTACGGCCCATGATAACCGGTGAGTAAAATCGCTAGTTTTTCCAAAACCGTGCGGTTGTTTGCTTTCAGGTAGCTCCATTTCGCAAACCCGCTTGTAAAATAGCCGCATGTTTATTTTCTATCAACTTGTATCTAAACACTATTGTTTATAATGCGTCATCGTTTTGGCACTAACTGAATTACACCTTTAGCTGTCTGCCATCACAAACGTCCTGCTGATCTGTCTCCTTCCTGCACGTTACCCTGGCCTTACAGACTGTTCATAGATCCTCACTTCATCGAGTCAAATGATGAACTATCCGAAACACAACTCAAGCGACACAGCTGGCTCGGTTGTGATTTCGTCTCGCGTGCCGAGCACAACAACTCGGACCACACGGATCGAATCGCCAGTCAGGGTAGCATGGACGACAGCCTCCTCATGACTAGCGATCCGTCCACAGTCTACTCTCAATCGTACGCGCGGTAAGATTGCGGCTTCGTGCCCAATCGGGTTTCGCCTTCATTTTGTCCTTCTTATCTCGTGTATATGTCAAGTGCAGTGAAGTCACTTCAGCCAGCCAACTTGAAGCAACATGATATTATAATCATTATTCTCTGACACATCATCAAACGTCTAGATTTTATTTGCTTGAACGCGATCTGCGTGCGTTCACTGCGTTGCTCCGTAATAGGTTGGATAGGTCAGTCTCATATTCAGTGCCTGACACTGTTCTTATGAGAGGAAAGTAAAGGCAGGGACTGTCGATTTTGAAACCATTATTTCATTCGTAAGGGTTGCTTCTTTGTTGGTTCTCTTCAATACATGAACGCTGCCTTAGTTTCTTTAATTGCTGGTCTCGGTTTTCTCGCCGGTTGAACTCGATCAGTCATTTGCAAATTGGCATAAATTCGCCACGGCTCCAAAACATGTTGTTCAAAGTTTTTACGGACAGTGGATTCTACTGATCATTAACAAAGTAATGGATAACAATTTGCGAAAAATCTAGTTAGCCATTACGTGCACAATGTGATCAATTTTTCACATTTTACATCGTCATACGTTTGTTACCGTTATTACTATGAGAAGTGACTGCTATCAGTTTTCCTAAACCTAAACGTCAACGGTCGATGCTACTAAAGCCTATGAGAAATAGGACAGATTAATAATTATATCTCTGCAGGAAATAGATTTATCTTTCGTTTGTATATCTGTCAGCAAGTGTGTAGGGGGCTTGTTTTCATCTCAACTCTAGCTTATCTGGACCATTAGGTAGGATATTTGTAAGCTTATGCACGTACGTTACTGGTCTTAGACAACACCTGACGATACCGTTGTTGCTCTCCGTCACGAACAGTATGCTGAAGAAGTAGAGTACAGTTACTTAGAAATGCAAACACGTCTCTGTCGCACATTGTTTTCAACAGATGATGTGGGTAATCGGGATTTCTTCATACTGGCCGGCTTTTTCAATTAAATTCCTTCACCGCAACCCTCGGGAACTTCATCACCCAATCATTACCAATCACCAAATCGATGATGTCATCAATGAATGCTTAAGGCTACGACCATTTTAACGGTGTACAGATCCAACAATCAGCCGTCATCCGTTTGATTGGGTTCATATCAAGTATTTCTCTTAACCCGTGTCGGCGAAATGCTTGTTTGAAACATTGGGTTCCTTTTGTTCAGTCCATTAAGTCAGTGATGTGAGATGTCGATATTTTGTGTAATGTTTTCAGCCGCCTACTTGAAACAACCAATTCAAGCGCTTTAATACGTACAATTGAACGCATACAATAGTATGCGTCGGAAGTTCATTACCGAAGAACAGATGCAGTCTGAGTCAGTAATTTTTGCGCACCTAGAGCTGATCTTCGATGTTTTATCAATATGGCCTCATTAATGGCTAAAAGTTTCGGGTTTGATTTACGTAGTAGTACGGTGCAAGAATTGCTCATCATCTGGATGTGCATGACAATCGAAGGTGATTGGTTGTGTTGTATGTCGTCAACTATGCTGATATCTTGCTCCACAGAACTGATCAGCCACTTGAGGATGTGTTCCGATATTTGCTGACAAACACATCGATCCGTTCTATCACAATGTAAATGTCACTGCAAATGAGCTGAAAGATATGATGGTCAGATGGACGTTCAGTTTTACTCTGACACGCTCTTCGTGTCAATTATAAGAGGCACGGTTTAGCTGAATGATACGTTATGAGACAAGGCAGATTGAAGCTTGTGTCGAACTCTGCTGGTCAGCTCATCTCCTCGAAATGGCAGCTGCGGGAAAGCATCCTTCTCGGGCACAGTGTACGCCACTGGATTTATAAGCTTCTACGGATGTCCAGTGACGAGAAGCGTTTAAGTTAAGAACTGCTGTTCCGAAGCTAGCTTGTCGGCCATACAAGTTCTGTGGACTCAATTGAATAATGTTCCTATCAACCCACGTTTATGGTTGACCGGTGAAGAACTAGTGAAGTAGATAACCAGAACGTCGCAATGTCCCACGTAACTGTCGTGTGAGTGAAACATTCAAGAAGGTTATTATTGGATTCCATCTCAAAAGTAACAAACAAAAGTGGGTGTAAGGAATTTACGATATGAAACGCGATGTAATGATCATCAAGATGTCACCAAAGTAGCATTCGTAGACTACACTTGAATCGTTATGGTTTGAAAGTAATTTATCATTCCTAGAAAAATGTCGGCAAGTGTTGGACCAAAAGAACTGTTCATAACCACTTCATCAACTTGCGTAAAATGAGTTTCTCCGAATTCAACTCGAATGTTTTCTGTGCATAAAAGAATAAGATTTCTATGATATTCGAGAGGAATTGGGATGAAAAACTTATGCGATAGAATAAACTAACAGAAAAAATTGATAGTTGCATGTAGAGGAAAATTGGTAAAAATTGCTTGTTAGCAACGCTCTCGGTCTCTTTGAGACGGATTATTAACTTGCTAAATCAGCGCTGGTCTAGTATGGCAAGTTTGTGTGAATCTTCGTCGTGAACGGACCAGATCTTCTCCTCGGATATGAAGCGGAATGAGTTGCACTCTGATACTGTGTGCTTTATTGTTGATTGACCCTCGGAGGCTTTTTTAATGTCACGATTGGAGATAGTGTACGATTCATCTGTTCTTCTATATGTCTCATCAAGAATATTGCTAATCAAAGGAGTAGTGTTACCCGGGCATTGCTTTTGTTCAGGTTTTCAAGCGGACTACATGCAACAACAAGCGTAGGGTCGGGACAACACATTCTTGAAAGGGCAGTGCAAAGTTAAGTGGGACCGCTACGATTGTTTATCTCAGTTAAAATAGTCTGTATATTTTCTACAGAGTGAATCCGTTAAATTATTATTCTCGTGGTCAGTGTTCGTCGGTTTGTTACCAGAAAGGAACACTAGGGATCTCCTATACGAACTGTCCCAGCTGTCGTCCATGTCGATGTTGATTAGGCAGGTATCATCGTGCCTCTCTGCTGAATCGCACTGGAGATAATGGACATTTGCGGTAGCTGTCCGTAACTTGCTGTCACCTTTGTAGAGTGGCACTTCTACTAATCATCATATGTTCATGTTTTACAGAAGCTCCCCCACGAACATAGGAAAACAGTTATGTACGGAATTTATTTTTGTGCGTCCGTCAAAACATACCGCTGTATTTGTTTCTCACCGCATTCTTACAGAGCGCCGCAGCGTTTACAACTTGTGAAGCCTTTGGACGGATCAGAAGTGCTTCAACAATGGCAGCGCCTTGCCACCCCCAGTTTCACACGAGCCCTATTCGAAGCCCCTCTACCTGGTGTACAAAGTCGAGCGGGCGTGTGTAACTCGCCGACAGAAGTGTATTCCTTGACCGCTTGCAATCGCACGACTCAACGTGCAGGGTCTGTTGGTTCGAATTCTCCTTATGTGTCGAGTCTTCCTACACGTTGGTCTTACGATCCGATTAGTAGCGTGCACGCTACCGAACCTGCTCGCGGTGAGGGTGGGTTTGCATTGAGTTTATGCCTCGGTTGCATCAGCAAAACAATTCTGACCATTTTGAATTATTTCGCAATAGCCGTATTGGTTTTGCTACTGTGAACGGAAGCCAGTTACTCAATTTCACACAACATAATCGTTTAACCTGTTGAAACCTTCGGAGTAATTTCTTTTCTTTTGACATTCATACCATTATGTAACTGTTATGTCAAATAACTGGATTTCATTGCTACAAGATGTATGACAAGGCGATCCTCAGCTAAACCACCAGTTTCATATTATTTTGCGAATGGTTTTGTTTATAATGTTGGGGATGTAATATATGTTATGCTTCCCTAAAAAAACCCGTGCTTGCATCTCGCATCATAAAGTATCTCAATGTTCTCCACCTAAAAACTAACAATTAAACCCGTTACCGGTAAATCAACAGTAAAACAATCAAAACGATACAACACTTACCAAACTAACAAGTCTTTCAAGTTGCTGAATCAATTTATTCTTACGTTTCTGAAACTATCATAGTACTTCACAGTTTACATCATACTGATTAAATCTGTGAGTTTGTTAATCGATCAGTTCGTTGACTGACATTTTCGTATAACCAGCAGAGCACTTTTGAGCCACTTTAACTTTTCGACTGACTTAGAAGGACTAAGAATTCTCAGGTGAACTTTTATTCTTTCAGTGACAGCAAAGCTGTCACGGACAAGTTGCTTTCTTGTAACAGACATCCCATTTGCTTCACTCATGAGGTTTTGATGTTCCAGTGTTGACTCGTAGCATAATGGTTGTAAACAACTAGTAAATTTGCCTCCTACTTTTCATTTTTTGTTACTCAAATTTATCAGGCAAAGAACATTCGTCTCTGCTGGCTGGTTTACACTATCGAGGACAAAAAGACATCTTTTTGCAATCCTAATGTGTTATTTTTAGACGAACTGTTTGCAAAAATTCTGCTTGAATAGTATCCCTTATTCTTTTTTATTGCTAAACCGACCAGTGAGGACTTATTCACTGTTACTTCCATTTTCACAATGAAAATCTGTTGTGCAATGGTGGAGTAATATCAACCACCTCTATGTTTATCCGAACTTTCTACAACCTTTTTGTCTTGGTTTATCACCACGAGATATCCCGGTAGATTATCATTCTAGTTTTTCTGTTGAGATAATGCTCACCTTCCTTCGACTTCCGAGACGATGATTCATTCAATCCGATTGCGCATGACTGCCCTTTGAGCGTTGGCGGAGTGTTTCTAACTACATGCCTAGCTGACATACTTTGTAGCACAGATACGCCGTTCCGTACCACATACTTAATATGAACTCGGTATAAACTTGACGAGAGACACCAACAGTATAAGTTCCTGTGATGTCTCCGTAACATTCTTCGGCATCTGGACAAGTGCATACTACAGTTGACTGTGTTTAGTTAACAAAATCAGACTGTTTGTCAATAGGTCTTGGAACAGAATCACACACACACGCGCACTAGCTTGATTAAAGTTCACTACCTCACCAATGACAGATTGATAATCTCTGATGAAAAGGTTATGGATTTTGTTTAACATAAATTGAACGTCACTCACAGTTGATCGCACTTGTTGCACTCCCACAGACTTTTCAGTCATTCCTTTTCGTAAAGAAGCAATATGCTCGAGTTTCACTGCTAGAGCTCGTCAGTGGTAACTAGACCTTCGGTAACGCTTTCATAAAGAACCCTGTTGGCCACTAAAGATCAGTTGTTATCTCATAAGGCATGTTATTAGCAGTTGTTTCCGAGGAATGAACAAGTGTCAAAGTTAACCTTACTGGCACTCCCCCAGATACATATACTTTACGGTTTCTGGCCGTGTGCCACTTTTGAATGCGTCTCGAATCAGAACTCTACACACGATTGACCATCAGTAAGCAGCGTGTACTCTTTTTTAACACACCAAAAGTGATATTTCGAACGGAAGGGATGAACTTGTAAGAATGCTGTCCAATATATGTTGACCGCTTCAAAGTAGTTCTACAAATTAGGGTGGTGTAAATCTCACGGACACTGAAACAAAAACCATTTTTTGTGAGATAGTCGAACGATTAGTTTGACTGAATAGAAATAGCCTGTGGGGAAAGTAAAAGCCCAAAAGAGTTATGCTTAGGTAACGTTGGGATTAAAAGTAGGCGAAGTAGTAGGTTTAGAAGACCGAAGAAAATGTATGGACGGAGTTGGAAGATTTGAAGGCGGCCGTATTCGAAAATGCCTCTTCCAAAATTTGCAGTAAGTCTCTGTTTGTATGGATATTGGTCGCAATCCGAGTTGACGGGATCTAGTGAAATCCTTAATGATGGACAGAAAGGCAATGGATAACTGTGTCTGTAACGAAACTGTATACAGAGAACAGGACACTTTTTTTAATGTGATTGATAAACGATGAAACCCGGGTTGGAGAAACGATTGCTCTTTGGAAGATGCCAGTATTCATTTAAAGCTGCATTTCGTTATTAAGTCGGTATGCTTTTTAATCGACGCATGTGCTATGCAGGTTGAATGTTTCATTCTGTTGATTACTTGCACAATTTACCCCTCCCGCGCGCGCGCTGGTCGCTTTGCAGAGCTGGCAGTCTAAATGCAAATACCAGTCCTGGAAATATTGCCATTTAAGAGAGTTCGCTGTGGACTACCTAATCGTAACTTGGACTAACTATGAATTATTTTTATAGGAAAAACCGACTGTGGTG
>JTDE01022163.1:0-15702 GCA_014338405.1 Paragonimus skrjabini miyazakii
GACGCCAATCGATTTCTGTCTTCTTTGGCACCATGTGCACAGGAGATGCCCATGGGCTGTCGGAGGGACGGATTATACCCATATCCAGGATGTGTTGAAATTCGGCACGGGAGATGCACAGTTTGTCAGGTGCTAGTCTGCGCGGTCGCTGAAAAACTGGTGCGCCTTTCGTTTTGATGTGACGTACCACGTCCGTAACGACGGCCGGTAGCTCGTTAGATGGGCGGGTCAACTCCGGGAATTCACGCAATACCGCCCGGTATCGATCATCACCGCTTGGTTCGGCAAGCAGTGGGCTGAGGACAGTCGTCTGAAAAGTGGTCTCTATGATGGATATACTCGTCAGAGGATCCAGGAGTTTGTGATGGCCTGCGTCGACAACTAACCCAAAATGCTTCAAAAAGTCCATGCCCAAAATGGCATCTGGTACATCCGCTATAATGTACACCCAACGGAAAGCACGCCGTAGGCCCACATCCAACGTAAGGGAGCGTGTGCCAAAAGTGCGTATTGGGGTTCCATTGGCGGCCTGTAGCTTGAATGGCGTCGAACGAGGCGTATCCTCTTTTCTAGGCGGTACGACACTGACTTGAGCGCCGGTGTCTACTAGAAAACGTATAAACTAGAATTTCTATCTTGTATAAAAAATAGGCGACCAGGAGTGTTGCTTTTTAAGTGTCACATGAGCGTCACGGTTTGTCCCACTGCTACTCTCAAACTACACTCAGGCTAAACTCAAACTACACTCGTGCTGTCTGGGTTGTCTTCGTTTTCGTAAATGGTGTCTGGTGGTATGCAGTTTTTAAATCTAAAGTGCTGAGTATCTCATATTGTGCAATTTTCTCGACTAGTTTATCAATTTTCGGAAGAAGATAAGCATCAAAGAAGGTAAATCGTTTGACTGTAAGCAGTGCCCATTCGTTTTTTTGACGTTCGTTGGAGGTAACGAGGATTTCGGTACGTCACGGAGAATTGAATAGTTCGATCACCTGTCTCTTGAACAACCGACCGATGTCAGTTCGGATGAATCCTTCGTCGTTGCGGGAGCGACGCCGGGATTTTGTTGCAATAGGCTTCCAATCAGGTAAGAGATTGTCATACAAAGAGGGTGATGAAGCGCCAGCGCAAGATAAGCCACAGAGTGTAAAGAATGGTTTTGATCCGCCAAAAAGGAATCCGGCATATTTGGGAAGTTTCAAAAAATTACGGCTGTTAAGGACACGCGCCCAGTAACTTGGAAGTACCGGGAATTCAAAAAGTTCACACATTCTTTCTGAAGCAAACTGAAAGAAAACAGTGTTCTGCCATGTTACTAGTGAGATCGGTGTTGGTCATTATGATACGACGCTGAGATTCCAGGACGTCTTACTTATACTTCTGAACGACGGATGAAGAAACATGGCTCTCACTACTTGTGTCGACCAGGGCACAGAACATTTGTCCGCTAACGACGAGCCTAGAGATGGCATATGTAAGACTGTGGAACCCAAGGCACGATCAGTGGTGATATTGCAGTTGGGGTGAAAGGGCTCTGCTTTGTGTTTACAAGAGACTTGGAAACCCTCTGAAATTGTCATTTCTTTCCACGACCATTGCAGGTAGCTTCGCGTGGATGTTTAATGCGTGTATGTGGCTCTGATATAGTCCTTCTGGTCGGAGATATGAACGCCCAGGTGGGTCGCCTTGGTGAGGCTGAATCTCGTTTAGGTGGCAGGTTTGTGATAGCGTCACATCGGTCAGATAATGACGGGCGATTGTTGCAGCTATGCACCGAGCACAAGCTAATTTCAGACATCGTGCACTTTAATGCTACACTTGGCGCCCACCTTCTCCGAATCAGGCCTGGTCTCAGTTAGACCACATAGCTTGTGGTTACAGGTGGCATGGTTGCATTCAAGACTGTCGTTCCCATTGGAGCACTTACTTGGACTCAGATCAGGCATTGGTATGTTGTCGTTTTTTTCTTACTTTTGCTAGTCAACGACACCACCAACAGCAGCGACTGGCTGTTGAGAAACTGGTTTTACCATCAGTAAAGCATAAGTACCAAACCAGCTTAGAAAGTTGCCTTAGTAGTTCTCACTCCGAAGATCCTAACTCTTGCTGGACCCAAATTTCACAGGTCATTCAGAAAGCAGGTACTGTAGCATGCGGCACAGGGGTACGTGGGCTAAACTAACATTGGATATCAGAGAAATCTCTGGAGTTGTTAAAAGGCAAACGGAAGGTTGCTCCTGATAGTTCACATAATAAGTCTAGAAGAGATATCCGTAGGAAACTGAAACGTAGTCTAAAGACTAATCGTGAGGCTTGGTTAATGGAAAAGTTAGGGAAATGGAAACCACTTTTGCCTCAGGGAACACCGGCAAACTCCTTAAGCTGATCCTTGCTACTGGTTCCAGGCCACCGTCTGTCAGTGAAGCT
Organism: Paragonimus skrjabini miyazakii; assembly: GCA_014338405.1. NCBI lineage: Eukaryota > Metazoa > Platyhelminthes > Trematoda > Plagiorchiida > Troglotrematidae > Paragonimus > Paragonimus skrjabini miyazakii. The sequence continues at coordinate 2,425 of JTDE01022163.1, forward strand.
ATCATGGAGGCAGGTGGCACACTAACCTGTAATAAGTCCAGAAGGTTAGAACATTGGGCGGAACACTTAGAGGGTCAATTTAGCTGACCTCCTACTTCTATCGTGCTGCTACTACAAACTTGTGATGCAGCATCCTGGTCGGTAGATTTGGAACCACCCACTGAGATTGAGGTTCGCAATTGCATTTCGGCTTTCAGACGTAATAGGACTGTTAGTCCAGATGATCTTGTGCCGGCACTTTTCCAAGATTGTGGAAAGGCGTTAGTAGAGGCATCGACTCAGCTGTTCCAACTTATGTGGACGATGGAGACCATCCCTCCGTGCTGGGGTCACGCGATGATAGTTCCCATATTGAAAAAAGAGGCTCTTGCAAAAACCATAGAGGAATTAGTTTGACCCCAGTCATTTCTAGGGTTCTTGCATCCATTATACTTTGTCGACTCACTGCAGTTCGGGAGGTGGACATTAGAGAAGAACAGGCAGGGTTTCGTCCTGGGCGGGGCTGTATAGATCACATTTTTACCCTGCGTCAAATTCTGGAGCAGCGTCATGTGTACCGTCGGCCAACTAAAGCCAAATTTCTCGACTATATAGGTGCGTTCGATTCGGTGGATCGATCTACACTTTTAGAGTCGCTTAAACGCATGGGTGTACCGACCAAGTATGTGAACATACTGTTGGCTCTTTACTCCCATTCTTCTGCTCAGGTTGGGGTTTACGGTGAGCTGTCTGACAGCTTCAGCACCAGGAGCGGCGTACGTCATTTTTGTTCAATTTCGTCATAGACGAAATAATGGAGGACTGTCTGCGGCACTCAAATGATGCTGGCGTGGATCTCTTACCTGATGAAAGACTGACTGATCTTGATTATGCTGACGATGAGGTGTTGCTGTTTGACACTTTTCAAGCGGCACAAGCGATGCTATTTCGCGTTCTGTTAAGTATTTCGGAATGCGCTTTGCAGCCTCAAAATGCAAAGTGCTTCTGCAAGATTGCTGTGATTACGTAGATTCAGTGTTAGATAACGAAGTCATGGAGGTTGTTGACCGATTTGTTTACCTGGGAAGCTGCACCAACAGCGGCGGCGGAGGTGTAGAGAATTAAATAGAGACGCGCATCTCCTCGGATAGGGCGGTGTTCGTTAATCTGAGACACCTCTGGCGACAGAGAGGTATTTCCCTGAAACTTGAGGGTCGCGTACATAAGACAACTGTGGGGGCTGTATTACTATACGGCAGCAAAACCGGGCCACTCAGAGTAGAAGACGTAAACCGTCTTGAGGTATTTGACCGTTGATGTCTGCGTTCAGTCGCTCGTATCGGGTGGCACCAGAGAGTGAGCAACGATGAGTTTAGGAGGCGGGTGTTTGGTAGTGATTGTCAAACGAGTTCTTTTGTTCAGTCACTACATTTGCACAGACTTAGATGGTTAGGTCATGTACGAAGGATGCCAGCTAGTCGTTTGTCACACTGAGCACTCAACCGACGCTGCGGTCGATTGGCGTGAGGTACTATGTGGACAGATGATGACCTGGCGTAGGGAAATGAAATCGTTCACCAGGGGACTGACCATTGTAGGTCGGGTTTGTTCCCCGGGCTGAGGACCTGGTGGCTGGAGAAGTTGGGTGAGATGGCGGCTAACCGAGCTCAGTGGCGTGAATGTTGTCGTTGTTTGTCCGAGTTGTCTGTGAAGTGTGTGCACTTAATGACGCGGGACAATGAAAGCCGTAAGGAAGTTGTCTTGCTGATGACTCCTTACTTTCACTTACAACTTGGTTGTGTGTTTATAAGGTGTAGGCGCCTTGATGTGTGTTTGAATATAGACGTAGCTATTTTTAGTAGTTGGGTCCATTCCCCTCTCCTTCTTTTTCATTCTGACTTCCTAGATAAAGTTTACTTTTTCTTCCTTCTGGCTGTGTGGCTGTTTAACATCAATGTGTTTCACTGCTGTGTTGCTGTGTGCAATGATGGCGATGATGTGCGACGGTTAAACAACAGTGAAAACCACTGATCTATTGCTATCTGTGATGATGTTGAAGATGTTCTCTTGGTCATACTCATGGCCGTTGAGAGTAAATGAATATTTAAGTTACAAAATCCTGCCTTGCTCTACCTTCTTACCAGTCAGACTCTTGGACGAATGTAAGGTGACATCCTTCAAGTCACCTTGCTTAACCAGCTTGCGTAAACGGGTGATATCCTCTTCACAACCCTGCCGTTACTTCCCAACTGACCCTATACGAGAGCGTTCTTCCACTGCCCAACTCTCGGACGCTCCGCAGTATTTTAGTTAGCTGCTTCTGTTATGTGAATTTACTGAACAATATTCATCGAACAGACAGCGGTAAGTGTTTGTTTCTGTTCTGCGCTGATATATGGTGTGTTTCTAGGAAGCACCAATCTTCAGTGTTTGGGACGTCAACGCGCCAGCCAGACTTCCATCGCCAAGTCACTCGTGGATACAGATTGATCAAATAACTGTCAGTCATCCTTAACTTGGCTGTTTCCAGGATTACATATAGATCCAAACCTTAGTCAACAGGCTGAGGGCTGTGCTGCGGAAACCCTTGATCGGTCAAGTCGTTCCAACCAACTTTGGTTTGTCTGACATCATCCCCATTTTCAGAAAAGGTGCATCTACTTTGTGTGTTAATCAGAGGGATTGGTCTGACTTATTGAGTCGAAGTTGCTTGCGCTCTGTAGGCTAACCGAAACGCCCTAACAGCGTGTCCGCGAGGAGCAAGCTAGTTTCCGCTCTGGGAGTGGTTGGACTGACCGAGTCTTCACATTCCGTCGCTTATATGAAAGGTCTGTAGTTGTCTTCGCAGAACTCAGTGGGATCTTCAAGTCAGTTAACAGAGCTGCAATTTGGGACTCTTTTTCAAGGAAGAGTATGCTCGAAAAGTATGTTGACATACTGAAAGCAATTTACTGTCAGACTTCGAATAGGGTCAAGGTCTATGACAGCGTTCCTCCCACCTTCACCATCTCAAGTAGAGTGCGACTAGGTTGTCCAAATTCCTTTTCTTTATTCACCCTTACAGTAGACGGGATCCTAGAGTGCACCCTGACAGACTGTGAGTGTGTTGGCATTCGATCTATAGTATACAAAAGACGTTCTATTTTGTAAAGATTAGCAGGAGAACCTAGCATATCTTACGTAAAATAAAGGCTTCAGCTCATCAGTTGGTTTGGCCTTTGCACGTTCTAATTGCGGTGTGTCGTTTAAATATTGATGGAACTCTGCTGCTGCTCTCGCCCTTGATGGTGAGCCGTTGGAATAGGTTGTGAATTTTGTATACCCTGGAAGCTGCATCGGCGCTGGCGGAATGTGCGATGAAATCAAAATGGTGTGACCGAGGCTTGAATGGTGCTTAATAACCTACGCCAACTGTTGCATCGGCATGATCTTAGTCTTCCCGTGACAAATCAAGTGTACAATGACACCCTTAGAACGGTCCTGTTGTACTGCTACGAAACTTCGTCCATCTGTGCGAAGGATATTCACAGAGTGTTCGTCTTCATCCAGCGTTATCTTTAAAACACTAGTGACATAGTGGAAACAGTATGTCGGTATTGATGATGTTAATTGTCCTGTTCTTGGGACGGATATACCATGTGGGCCCCTGAAAGTTATGGTCCATCACAGTCTTGACCACATCGTGTGAATGTTAGCTTGCCGTCTACTAACGTTGTGATTTGTTTGAGTGGTGGTTTAGGCTGAAGGCGGCAGCCTGGTGGCCAGCGTATAACTTAGGTTGAGAATGAGTGCACTTATATTGAAGCTTGCTTCAGCAAGGCGTTTCTGGCTCTCTGGCTGGGGTCTTAAGGACGCTGTCTGATATGGCAAAGAGTGAAAGTCAGTGGTGCTCGTGTTGCGAATCTGTGTACGTAATTTATTCTCTCTCTCGCTCTCTCTACACTTCCCCCTTTATCTTCTAGGGTGCTTTTTTATCGTTATATTCCTTGACATATTTTCCAATTCATTTGGTTATTTCATGTTATGTATGTATGTAGTAAACACCTGCATTACATTTTCAGCTACTGAAACACAATGTCCTTGGCCGACGAACTATTAGCCGACCTGGACGATGCGGAAACCGCAGAAGAGCACATGCCAGATAGTGTCAGTGGGGAGTTGGAGGATGTCAGCATGACACTGACTTCCAACGATTCCAGTATTTTACACGCGGACGGAATCAATTCATCTGTTTCGAACAAAATCAAATCAGTATCAACATTTTCCGACGCCCCAATTACTTGCTTTGCGAAGCTGCGAAATTCTGAAAAGGTGAATGAACCCGAACGTATTCGACGGTCAGTTATTTGTGATGGTTCGAGACTTGTAATCCATGTTGGATTCACCTGGTTTAAATGGTTTGAATGCTTTCCGCTTTTCGAATTCAAATAACAGCATTGTTACTTTGCTCTTAAAAGAATAGTTTACTGGGTTTGTAGTTTGACTTCGGGTCTCTGACTTTTTGGTTCCTGTTGTCTATTAAGATAGTGGTGTAGCGCTCGTACATTTCACCCCATGCATTAATGGGTATTTCTACCAGCTGATGTGGAATTTCTTCGTTCGAGTGTTGGTCGATTGCGCAACTCCGCCGACTACAAACTTGGCATGGATAGTATATGTATTCATCTTGATATCAAGACAAACTTCATTGTGACGCAACATTTTATTGTTTTGCTGTGAATATATCAGTTCGCTATCTGTTGTGGTATCACTTCTCCAAACAGACCGTCAAATTTAGCGTGTCTGTGAGACTCATTAACTCACTTATGTGGATATCTGAAAAATAGAAACCACACGGAGGCAAGCGATAGTCTAGCACCTGAATGTTCTGCTCGACATCGCATTTGCCGGTAGGTGTTTACTGAACTAATAATGATCAACTGTTCGTCGTGCTCATCCATTCCCTTGACTGCTCCCGGTGTACTGGAGTGGGCATCGCCTGGTATCTGTTCGTATTGTCTCGTCCTTAGTACAAGTTAGAGCCAACGTTCAACACTGGCTGTGGAAAACTACCTTCTCAGAGTATAACATTTGGATAAACAGCCACTGACTGGAGTAAAAGTTTGGACTGGTATAGTACTTTCCATCGCTATTTTGTAGACAGTAATAGTGAATACAAATCGTATTCAACTGACGTGAATAAACGCAACTTTGTTAGCGATTGGACATAAATCAACTGTGACAATATCAACTGTTGAGCTTTACAGTGTAAACGGTTCAAAGTGTTTATGCTACATATGAGGTCATCCTGATTTAGATGAATTACCTGAGTAGTTCTACAGTAACCGGCGGTGGTTTGCTATGCGTTACTTCCAGAATCCAAAGATATTTGTCTAGCGTAAGTTCGAACGATTGTACATCCATATCATACCTGTTCTGTATGTTACTCACGGTGCTGATAACAGAGTATTGGGTTAGTATGTCGTGCACTGTAAACCGGAATTTACACATCTGCTTACCTTTTTCGTGTTGTGTGACAAACATAAATAATTGCATCCTCTACAAGCTTTCCTTACGATCCTTGTTCAGCTGGCTAGAGTTATGTCTGAACTGGATCGGTTTTCGAAACAACCCAAACGTGAAAAAATTCATGGACCGGTCGAGTCCGATCCCGAGTACCAATGCATCGTTGAGGCGAATAATCTGATGGTGGAAATAGACAATGAAATCAGTGAGTCAACCTTTCCTGCTTTATTTTTTTGTTAAATGGACACTGTATGTACACTGCTCGCGATAGGATGCCCCTTCATTTGACAACAGCTAGCAACTGATACCGGTATCACTCAGTCACAAGGTTTTATTTTTCAGGCGTGTACTTTTTGTTTAATATTGGATTTGATTAACTTGAGTTTTATTTCGATAGTAAAACCGAGTTAAATACTATCCACCACGTGAGACACCCGAAGACCCAATGGCAATCTTGCGCGGTCATGTCTATAATGAACTGATTAACTAATTACATTACACAGTCTACGCTGTTTGGGTCGCCTACTGTGCATGCCAGGTAACCTTTTCCAGCAACGAGCATTACTTATTTATACTACCAATAGTTGGTTAAACAGCGTAGTAACCGAGCCACGAGGTGGCCACTAACCATGTGCTCTTATTCTTCTGCTGAGTAAAGTGGGTAAGTATCGCCTACCCGGTTGGCCAATCAAATCACTGGCCAGAAGCACTATTTAAGATGGTAGTATGCTATAGTCAATGATGTGCCTGCATTCATAACATCCCTAGTTCTTCTGTTTAAGTTTGTTTCACTTGGTTTTTCCACTTTGGTAAATTTTTTCTTCTAAGTCATTCCACGTCACTGTTGCGATAAGATTCATGACCTGTATGAGTGAGTGAACCGACTGATGGCAAGTACTACACTACTTTATCGCTGTAAGTACAAAACCGAGAAGAGAAAGCGCATAAATATGGTTCATCATTAAGGATCACAAGCGAATCTCACGATGGTTAATTAGAGCGGACCTCAACATTAACTAGTATGCATTAAAAACTTCATTTTTATTACACTTGTAGTCGATTTTGTCTATGATCAGATACGAGGTGAGCCAGATTTTAGTATGGATGACGTAGATTTTTCAAACAGAAGGTTATTTGCTTTGTAGGTGATATCATTTCGAAAGTTGTTGGTGGGGGAGTTAAAAATCGCTGCTTTACGTCCCACGCTTTCTCCTATCAAGTCCACATAAATATCCTGACTTATCTGCTTCAAACATAACCACAGCTTGTCTGTTCTGTTTGTCCTCCTGAGGCCTAAAAGTGGTTGTCTGAAATGAATGAGGTGAAAAACTGTGCGGTCGACTGACAGTCGTGTTCCAGTTAGGCGTGCATTGTTAAAGCAATCTGTGGGCCTACGCAGTCACATTGAAGTTAGACCGTCAGGACGACCTCGTCGTCAATCCTTAGTAAAACATCGAGCAAAGGAAAATCAAATAGTGCCAATTTGGGTAGTGCACGAAACTACAGAAGTTCAAAATAATCACGACACTATGGGTAATGATAGTCTGGGATGGTATGGCCGATATCGTAGCTCTATGGCCCCGGGTCGGTTACAACTTGTGCTAAACTGGGGAACGTATGCTTGTCAAACTTCTCCATTTTCTCTTGGGTAATCAGTCGATTTGTCTTTTTTATCAGCCCGACGTGATTTGTGAGAACTGGCTGTTTCTACAAGTGTGCGAAAGTTTTGAAGGTTGTAACCCTTGGATTTACTGCCGTAACGTACACTAAATGCCTCCCCGGTACTAGTGTATAAGATCCTGAGACAAATTAATGTGTCAACGTTGATTATTAATGTGAGACAACTGATAATCCCTCATCGTCTTCGTTGTTTGTTCTTCAGCTATTAAAACGAGTCCGTTCGATGAATATCTTGATCTTCCTGCTGTGCAGCGTTGATGGGTGCCGTTTACCCTGTTGGGGAGTTCATGGCCATCCACACGGTTAATTGGAAACCCTGTGGCATGACAGTTTGTCTCAGTTGCTGACACGCATATCCGAAAAGTCGTTGACCCTTCTTTTTCATGAAGCCCCATTGTTTCGTTTTCTCTCCTTTCCCTTATTCTTCTTACATCTATACTTGTTTGTTACTCTGCGGATCACTGTCAAGACCAACGGAAGCCCGAGCCACAGTACCCTTCGGTCACGGTTCAGAGTTGAAAATGACGAATCAGGGAAGATGTTCGCATATATGAGCCGCGTACACTGTCCGATTGGTTCCCTCCGTTACTTCCTCCCACATGGGCACTCAGTTGAGTCAAGCCTTGTCGTCTGTATGGCACCACACATTAAGCGGATAGTTTGCGCGGTCGGTCGTTTATGCCTTTTGTCACACGAAATTCCTTTACTCCCGTACGTCCAGAAAGTGGGTCCTACGTACAACCGATATCTTGCTTATTAAGAGCACGCTTGGGTAAATGAGATGTGGTGGCGGTGTGTAGTTTCAGATTTGCTCATACGGGAGTCCCAACTCTATACAAAGACCTACTCTGGTAGCTTTCGACCAGGTCGCATTAGGGGACAACGTCTGCTCATCACTCTAACATGGTTGAGTCCGTCGGCATGATCGTATGTGCTCTTCCTGGACCACATCGCTCAGTCTCATCGCACCATCGTCCAAACTACTCTGTTCCACGATCTATCGCAGTGACCGACGCGCAGCACACAGCTGGGACCCAGTTCGTATCATTGGGTCCAACTGGATAAAGCACAGAGCACGATTCATGTAATAGACTGTGTCAATACAGTCATCCTTCCACTAACTGTTATAGGATGAAAACTATATGCAATTTAGAGGAGGGGTGACTACAACTTACAGGTCTTCCGTAGTAACTGAACCTCATCATGCCGTTTTCAAATTTTGTCGCACCATTTGTGAACGACGTCGTGATGATCTAAAACTACATAAATTTCAAACTGTATATGACATTCTTCCGTTACTGCGGTCTCGTTGTTGAATCGTGTTGTTCTGTTTTAAGTTAATGTGTTCAGTCTGCCAGACTTTCAAACTTACCGGTGTCCACAAAAATGCAGGACGTTCTCTAAAGTGGAATGGATCATTCATTGATAAAATTAGTCCATTTTAGTTGTTTTTTCGTAGAGTATTTCTGGGCGTCCGTCACGTAACCGAATTGTGCCCGGTACATTAACATTCTTGAAAAATAACTTCATTTCAACATCTGTTAAGTTGTCACACAAGCCCATATTGTACCAACACTTTGGAGTTAAAGAGGCGGTATACTTTAAATTGCACACCGCAGCATTGACGTTAGATGTATGGTGTACTTTCGACTGTACGTATGAGCCCACTAGACTTGATTTCTCTGTTTGATATCCACGTAACGGCGAGACGTGAAAGTATCCACAGTTTTAAATGGATTGCTCACAGATGAGTGGAAATGTCTCGATCTTAAAGCAACCTCTGCAGTTTGAAGGTCTGAAGCGCATTCTGTACAAACCAGCCGACCATTCACTTTGTTTGGCATAGTCTGCGTGTCTTCGGCAGAGGCGCTAAGTTAGATACTGTCATCTGTATACTACAGGAAGAAGCTCAATACCAAGCTCACTGGAATTCTCTGGCGTACCATCCATAATTTCGTCGGTGGAAACTTGAACAGAAAGGACGAAATCGGATACCTCTGACGAATACTATTAGAGGTGATGTACTCCCGAGATGTTGTCCATAAACCCTCGTTTTGCTTGCAGAACGGGCGTACAGTGATCTTAACAGATTCATTTATTTCCTTGATACTCGGTTGCGAAGAAGACGGTTCTAAGCCCACCACCATTTCATGTGGTGTCGCCTATATGGATTAAGCTGCCATGTATATTCACGTATGTACTAGTCGGTAAGAGCGTATCTGCTGAGCCCACGTACACAACCTCAGCTGCACCATCTGTTAAATCACACCTCGCCGTTTTGGAAAGTTTTCTCCTTAACGCGTAATCGCGAATTTCGCCAACTTTGAACGGATAGTCCGAGAAAGATGACTTGTTCAAATGCACAGGCGTGAGAAACTTGACGGTCGAAAACTGTCCATGCATATTCCCGTATTTGGCTTAAGAAAATGCTTGTCACTCAACACTAACATTCCTGCTACGTAGTCTTGGATTTAGTTAATTTCAAGTTGAACATCACTCACAATTGATTGCAGTTGTAGCATTCCCACAGACTTTCCAGTCGACCCCTTTCGAAATGAAGCACTAGTGGTCATCACGGTTGCCTCATAAAGGCGTGGCCCGAGTTCTAGTCCCAGCCGTGGCAAAGGTATGAACTAATGACGAGCTCTAATGAGAGCGAAACTCGAGTCCAGTGTTTCTTTCCGAAAGACGCCGACTGGAAACCGTATGAAAATGCGAAAGTTGCGATCAATTGTGGGTAATGTTCAAGTTAAAACTTTTACATTCATTAAAAAGATTGCATTATGTAAAACTAAGCAATTAAACTTCTGATTGCACTAGGACCAGTTTCACATTCTTGGAGCAGTGTTTCTTGTTTGTTCTAGCTCTTTGAGCCTGTTTTAAATTATTTTATTTTCAGACATCATTCATAAATATGTACGCGATCTCTATTCACGGCGCTTTCCCGAGCTAGAGTCACTGGTCCCAGGATGTTTGGACTATTTGAAGATGGTGTTGGTAAGTGACAACTTTTAATTGCAACACAGAGCCGACACTTTTTTCGGTGTTTGGTAAGTTGATCAACATCCCGTAAAATATACTTTTCTTTGTCTGTTTTATTTCAATTTCGTGATGATTCTTTACTTCCTCGAAATCGATAGATAACGTGTACTCGATAGGACAGCGTTTTAATGTCAACTACCAGCGACGAGTCGATGCCGGTGAAATGAATTATCATCTTCAAATAGATTAAAATAACGCCGGTAAATCGACCCATCCATATATGAAAACTTGGAGCCTGCATTGAAGACAGCAATTTAATACGGTACTAAACAGAATAATTTAAAAAAGACGAATGTGACGAACCCCAACTGTGATTCTTCGTGAAGTCCTCATCTGCATAGAGGAAATAGACTGAATTGTGCGTGGTATCAAATGAACACCAAACGTTGTGACCAACACAATCCAAAGTAACGCGAGAGTTGTACCGAAAACAGTCAATATATGTAAGGTGAATGGCTTCCCGAAGGCAATTTAATCGTTCCGACACTAAGAAACAAAACCGAGACGAGGTTAATAAAAAGTGAGCCGCCTATTGGATGAGAAAACGACTTAATGGATAAGTACGAAATGAGGATTTGTCTTAGACGCCAACAAAAAAAAAAGCAAGTTACACAACAAAAAGGAACTTGTATTGCTTATAAGTAGTATGGCAAATTTGATTTAAATGAGATCCAATTGCGAAAAATCTGGGTTTCGGATGAATTCGACAAAAACATCATGCTGAAACGCGGCAAGCGCTTTATCAGCTGATCTACAAAACCAACCCAGGAGCTTTCACATTTGGACACAGTTACCCACCCAATCCACTGTCATGGAATCCACCGGATGATCCTGCGGCTTGGCTGCCCAATCAGGACTTTTCAACAGTTCACGCTGGAATCCACCAACGCCGCCGCTGAGCATTAAAATTGCTTTACTTATAGGTAAAAATGCTTTTTCAGAGCAGAAGAAGTTTCTGTGCCAAGAGTGAAACGTTACCAACAGGACTACTTTCCGATTGCTCACTAGTTGTTCTGCAACACTGAATTTGTGTGCGGACGTCGACAAGCCGATCCACGTTGAGTCATTGCATGCACCAACCACTTTGTGATGTGGTTCGTCATCCTATGTCGCAAGTTTCTGTCAGTTCTGTCAACGTACACGTCATCGTAACTGCAGGTGAACTGCCAGATGACATGAGATACAGAGTTTGCCACGAAGGACCGACGGAGTGTGGAACTATCCTTCGGGCGGAAAGTAATAAACGCAGTTCTGTCGTGGGATAAGTACAAACAGTGGCAGATCTCAGCTCTCGACTTACGCCGTTAATAATGTAGTTTTCCGTATAAAGAAGGTTGATGAAAACGTGGTTCTTCGGCACTGATTGTCGTTGGGAATTTGTTAGGAGGCGCATCTCTTAACGAGACAGCCAGGACGCGTCACGCCACACCGATCGATCGACCCAAATCGGATGGTATGGCCGTGCGTGATGGTATGGTCCCACTCAGCCAATCAGATTGCAGGCGTGCGGTCGAACGCCTGTGCACTATCTGGACTGTTTTTTCTCGCGTTGCCCTCTGAAGCCCCCTGTAATGTGATTTGTTCTGAGTCCCTGACTGCCATATATGACTGTCTCATTTGATTCGCTTTGTGTCTGTCGGCCATCTATGGTAATCGTTTTGTCCTATAAATCTAGAGCTTCTGTAGCCTGAGTTTTGTCTCGCTCGTCCAATAAACATTGCAACCGCGTCACTTCTGATTTTCTCGGTTTGGGTCAAGCGACTGAGCGCGTAACCAAGGTGGCGATCCGATAGAATTGGTCATCCACTCCATGCTGAGAATTTCAACACATTTGGCCGGGTACAGACTTGCAACCAGAACACTCCTCAGGAACTCCGTTTCAGACCTTATGCGGCGGGTCGCATTATCTGCTCGCTCAGTGAAAAAGCGTACACACTAAGACACGGGCGTAAACGAAGATTACTGTGGGTACTGTCTTTCCCAAACGGAATTCCGATAGACACAGGCTAGGTGCACCGCGCTGGCTCTTAAAAATAGGTATATCTGATAAAGGTAGCGAATCATGTAACTTTCTTTTTTGATTGACAGAAAGGTTCCAGTGAGTGGAGTGGAGTTGGAACAATCGGTAAGTATTAAAGCGTCATTGACATAACGTTTATAAAGCAAAGAACGGTCAAAAAAATGGGACGGTCTGTCTTTGACCATTCCAAGAAAAACACCAGCTAATGTTGGACTCAACGGACTACTCACTGCAATATCATCAACTTGCTTATAAACATGTCCATCGAACTCAAACCGAAAATTTCCTTTACCCATAGTTTTTTTCAGTTATCTGCGGGACTTGATGAAGGAAGTATTTTTATATCGCTGTATGTCGAAAGTTGAAATCTGCTGTTGGTCGCACTTATCCTGGGGTGTAATTGCGTTTGTTACTTTTCACCCGCAAGGTTACTTCCCACTGCGCTGATCGGTCCTTTTCAGAAAACTATACCTCGCGTGTCGTCCGCTAATTCGCCTGCGGTAGTAATGATGCATACTTGACCAAAATTTATGATGGAGGAAGACGGAACTTATCCCAAAGTGGTTGGTGCGAGCATTGACTCAACAGGGATCGACGTGCGGACATCCAAACAAGAGTCCGGTGTCTTCGATCGCGAAATACTTGATCGCAGCAGATCATGTGGTTAACCCCGCCACTTTGCTTATGGTTATACCATACGCTGGCAAGCAAATGATGTTGAAGTTTCCGAAGCGTCGTTAATCAAGCTTCATACACCGGCTATCTGTTGGCACAAGGTGCTGATACAGTCACTCTCGTTGCCGTGGCACTGAAATGGTTTACCCCATCCTGCCACTTGCCCATTTGACGTGCGCACATTTCATTGTTTTGTCGACGTGCGCTACACCTGTATGACAGTGTGTTGTGACCGCAAAAGACGCTTGGCCTGAGAATTCGTTTATTGCACAAACGCCCATATAGGTCATGTCAAAAATCAAACCTCAAACGCGTATACTCATTTGCAAGTTAGTTATGCATTCACATCCATCATTGTCATTCGCCTTATTGGAACT
>JTDE01022163.1:21104-36340 GCA_014338405.1 Paragonimus skrjabini miyazakii
GATTTTTGACTTATATCAGTTGTGATATAATCGCCTTTGAAAGGTAGGTTCAAAAAGGCCTGCTTCTTAAGGACCGTACTGACGGCAGTCTTGGTCAGTGTTTTCTGGCTGTGAATATCGATGAACTTCTGAGGATATCCTTTTGCGAGCAGTACCTTCTTCAACTTTGTCTCCTCTCCTCACAAGCAGTCATCGGTGCGTATCTACCGGGCTGTATGAAACAGTGTTCGCACCAGACTTCGCTTATAAACAATTGGTTCAAAAGAAGAAAATTGCAAATACTGACAGCTCCAAGTGACTTTGCGGTGCACTGAGCGCTGTAGTGAGCCATCCTGTTGTCTATTGAGTGAAATGTCTAAAAAAGGTAAACTGTTGTTGGTTTCCTCTTCATGAGAAACAGAAGGATTAGGATGAACGGAATTAAAAAGGTTTAAAAGTGAAACAGAGTGAATATTGGTGGTAAAAATCGAAATGTCATCTACATATCGCTTATAGAGGCTGGCACCATCTACAGCATCAGATAATTTAGATTCAGTCATTCCCAAAAATATGTCTGCATGTGTTGGGCTCAATGGGCTACCCATTACTACACTATCAACTTGTTTATAAGGTGATCCTCCAAAGTCAAAACGGATATTCTGTACACAAAAGTATAAGTTCCTCAAGATAATCAACTGGAAGACAAAAAGGCACATTTTGATAGGAAATAAAATCACGCGAAAATTCAACTGTTTATCCAAAGGGAACGTTTGTAAATAAGGAGTCAACATCGATAGAGTACATCTTATGTGAACTCACCGATACGTTCTGCGTCGATCAAATAGACCGCTAGCCGACAAACAAACGCCTCATTGGAAATGAACAGAGAAAATTTAATGTAAATGGAATATTTGTTTGCTTGCTATGACCGAAGATCATTGGGTCGAACTTGAAGGAAAGAAGACCCCAAGCTATGACCTCAGCTTACATTGACAGTCTGCGTGTACGTCGACCTCTACAGTGACACGCGGTAGACCGTAGGAGTAGTACATACAGTGTATTATAGACCGATCACTTGTCCTGGGCTAAAAATAGTCCAGTTAGGTCACAACAACTCATGACGGTAAGCGGTGGTCCGTTTTCGCTTTTGTATAAATCCACTTTGATGTGATAAGACACTCGATAACACTCAGGTAAAGACTTCCGAAGAAGTGAATGTGTTTAGATATAAAGCCCTCGTTTTGCTTTAATTCATTTTCTTATTAGAGGTACTTTATGAAGCAAGCAAATATCTGTTCAGATGCGTGTAAAACATCGTGGTCACCATTAATACCCACTGCTGCTTATAGGAAGAACACATAACTTTCGAGTGTTGCTCTTCTGTTTGAACCTGTGAACTGCCCACAAGGAAGGTTTGGATAGACTTGAGACGCCTGACCATCATTTTTATGTCAAGTGAGCTGTACTGATTGAACGGACCGTGTGAGGAATGAATCGTTGGCCAATGCATATTTTGCAAACTCTCGGACACCTTGCAAACAAACGGCCAAGCTATACGGGAGAATAAGGCGTCATCAGCAAGACAGCTTCTCTGCGGTTTCCGTTTCCCATCTCAATAAGTGCTCTTACTTCACATACAACTCGGCCAAACACCGACAACATTCATACCACCTTGCACACCAGTCAGTCGTAGCATCGGCAGAACGCTCGGTATGGCAGACAACTAGCTAGCATTCCTAGCATCTGGGCTAGCAACCCCAGTCTGAGTAAACTAAAAGACTGAACAGAAGAACTCGCTTAGGCCACCTAACACGCATACTAGGGTCCAGACGTGATTCTTCAGAATAACTAACGGTTGCATTGTAGTAACCGTTGCATAGTTGCGTAAAGGCAAGTTTGCTGAGATCGTTGACTTGGGAGACCTGGACTGTTACGCCAAGTATAACCAGTTGGTACTACATCTCAGCTTGGTCTCTGCGTTAACTCAAACTGATTGACATACCTAATCCACTTGATTACTGGTCACTGAGTATTTCTGTTTTTCCTCAAACATTTATCTAATTCTTGTGAAGACTCGAGGCATGATGTCCTCCGGATAACTTCACATGTTTGATCAGTCCGACCGAAAACCCTATATGTGAGGCTATTTGAGTTGCTTTATATGTATTTCGTTCGAGGATATATGGTTCCCTTCATCTTTCCTCAGGATGGTCACATTGGTGAGAAACTCATGTTGGAGGTGGAACGCAAATTCGATAAATGGTTGGAACCACCGCCAGTCAAAACTGTCAAAGCGCTACCAGCTCCAATTGAACCCCCAGCAAAGTGAGTTTCTGTCAGATGTGGATAACCGTTGAGGCCATTGTGCGTGTGAATATTACTCAGATTGAATTGAATTTCAGTGGTCTTGATTATTTCAGATTGAACACCACCTACATTCGGTCACATTTAGATCGCATTCAAATAAGTCTTTCGGCGGATCTGCTTCTTGAGAAAGCACTAGCCTCGAGTTTCGCTTTTACTAGAGCTCATCAGTAGCGCGTGTCCTTGTCCGAGAGGGAATTTACCCTCGGATCTGCGTGTCTGTGAGACTATTGTGTTGACCACAACACCATTAACTTCATACTAAGCGTGACTGATCAATCATTTCTAAACACTCAACTGCAACCATGTGTGAATAACGTTCAGATTACCGGATCGTCTCGATAGGAGACACAATAACTATCCTGTTAACTCCATCCGATAATCCCACGATCAGGAACTTCTCACTTACAATACTGTGAATATACCCGGTTTAGTCATGAGAAGAAACGCGTAACAAACAAGTTTGTTTTCGTTGTTTGCAGTTAGGTTTAATTCAAGGACTTCATTGAACCAACTATGCGATGTACATATTTTTAATTGAATTTCAAGTTGTAAATTCCGGCTCGGATAAGAATGCGCAATATTGATGAGCTCTAGTAAGAGCGAAACTCGAATCCAGTGTTTCCTCATAAACTGGGCCGGTCGCAAGGCTTATCTGAATGTGGGCGAGGTTCAGTTTGAAATAATCAAAATTACCGAGCTTCAATTCGAACTAAATGCATTACTCAGTTGATTCACCAGAGTTTATGACTTCAACCTAACTGAGAAGTTCCTGATCGTGAGTTTATCAACTGGAGTTAACAGGACAGTTACTATGTCTCCAATCGGGACGGCCGAACATTGTGAACACTGTTCACACATAGTGGCAGTTGAGCATTTATATATGAATGATCGGTCACGCCCAATATGAAATTACTGGTGTTGTGGTTAACACACTAGTCTCACAGACATGAAGGTTGGAGCGCAAATTCCGACTCGGACAAAGATGTGCATTACTCAGATTGCCTAATCAGTTTGAGAATGAACATTATGACTTTTTTTAACTGAGCTCATGGTAGTCACTTCGGTCAAATCAGGCTATTTCCTAATTCATCGATAGAACGACCTCAACAAACTAACTAACAGGGTTTTTAGAAAAAGGGGAACAAATGAACGTTCTATATCCGGGCTGTAATTGGACGAAAAAACTAAGTAATCAGTCACTCAAACAGAATAATACCTTACTCGACGTTTCAGCTTTGTTATGTACATCTGATAGATGAGTTTAACATGCACTGACAAAAATCTGGATGTTTTAATCGGATCTAACTGCTTGAAAGTAGTAGTAGTAGACGGTTAGCCTTAGACGGTAGGCTTACAGACATGGATGGTAATTTTCAAACCTTTAAGAAAGACTTGTAAAATCTAAGCCAATCCGTAAGAATGTGAGTGTACACAAACTCTGTGGTCAGCTTCTTTGATTTCAGTCGCTCTGCATAAAACAGCAGAGGTCTAACTTCGAATTAAAAAGACCGTTTTTCAATCTATGCTGAACCTCGTGCGAAGAACTCCAGTTTTCGCCTACATTTATTTGTGTCATATAGATAGATGAAAAATAATAATAACATCCAGGTGCAGATTCCAGAAATTCTTCCATCAGGACAGGAAATAGACAGATAATTTGTATTATTTAGCGTTACTTGATTGTCCATGTAAAACGTCGGAAAGTTGTCAGAATTCTTTTTCTAATTGCTTTGGTGGAAAGTAGGGGGGGGGTTGTTTGTCAACACGCGGCTTTCATGTGATCGTTTTTCTGTTTGTTATGGACTTTTCCAATAGCAATGTCCGCGCCGTTTGGTTGTTTGCGTATCAGAATAGCATTTTGTATTAGAAAATAAGGTCCACACGCAAATGACCTTGTGGATTACACTATTGACTTTCGGGTTTGTACGATTGATAGTGCATTCATTATGTATCGTTCTCACGATAGACGTTAATTATAAAATATTTTATGTATTTTCCCCTAGGGTGCTAACAGATAGGTGTTTGACAGAAAACATGAATGTAGGAGACTTCTGGACGAAACCAGCTAAAGTCGGTCAAACATCACGATGATTTTATAATTTAATTTGCCTATAGAGGTAGATGCAATCACATTTACGAAAAACATCCGTCGAAACATTTCACACCACGTGCGAATTTAGGTGCGTAAAGAATAATTACCCGTAACAGGTATAGATGGTGTGCAATACTTAACTAAAAATCAAAATACGATTTGATACGATTTTCCACATTTCTATTGCCATTCTCAACTTTTCTGGGAGTGAAACGAGAAGAGCAGTAGACTAGAAGCTCATTTTAAACAATTTGGGCCTAATGTTCTGAGTAACGTTTTGAAAATCGTATATCACAATACAACCTATTATGAAATACACGAACTATGTGGTTCAGTTATGAAGTTTGGTTTCCTTCAAATGTTCTTCTCCAACACTCAGTAAAGAATTTTGGTTGGTACAGGAAGAATGCCGTTAACAATTGCTCGCAATGATCGCGTTTCGATAGAGCTCTAAGTCAACCCCTTTCCAAAAGAAACACTGGACTCGAGCTTCGACTTTGTTAGAGCTCGCCACGGCCGGGACTTGAACTCCGACCACGCTCTTATGAGGTAGTTGTGTTGACTCCTGTACCGTACGTCTCACATTAGGCATGAGTGAATTGCCGTATAGAAATGCTCAGCTGCATTCGTGTGTAATTTCCAAATAACCGAATGTTGTCGATAGGATGCGGTAACCTTCCTATTAACTGTAATCGATGACCCTCTACTAGGACTTCTCTTCAAGCGGAAATCACCACACTTTTTGAGCACCATTTTGACTACCGATAAGTGGTAGGAAATTTTAGTCGGTAAAAGCTATCGTTATTCGCAACTGCCTTTGATGGTCCTTATGTAAACTCTGTGTACTTTTATCACAAGGTCACAGATAACTTAATTTCGAATGATGTGTTTGCAAGGGTGTGAATCAAAGTATTCAGTCAGCACCTTTTAACAGAGAATCGTTATTAATGATTAGAGCAAACCCATTTTGTAATACAAAACTGTATGAATCGTTTTATATTGTAACTTCTGCTATTACACATAATAACGTTTTTTCGAAAACGGCGGATATCTGTCTTATGATCGAAGTGTGCGTTTCCGCACCGATGTCAATGCCAACTCTGTGTATAAACCCAACCGAACAAGTAAGAAAGACACGTAAATCACTTACGTAAATACAACAGAGTAGTTTTACTCCATTTATGTGAAGAGTTAGATAACTGGCAAGAAACTCGTTGGGCCGATAGCCCTCATGCAAAGTGAACGGCGCATGTACCAGAGTTGACGAAAGTGGAAAACCTACCATGAAACTGCTTATAAGCTACAATCTGATTGCGCGTGCTTCAATGTGCCTCCATTGGCAATGTTTTAACAGAAATGGCATCTCTGTTCATCCATAATCACGCGTGATTCAAGCGTCGCTTACCTCAAATAGACTTGGTCAGCTTAGCGAATTCCAGTTCAAATCTTGTCCAACGTGTTTTTGACAACGAAGCCTTCTAATGGAAATACTGAGCATCCGAACGTCAGTGACAGCTAGGCTGCGAACATCATCTTTATTCGACCTGTTAAATAGCGACCAACAATGCTCCCGTTTTGTGGTTAAGAATTCATGCTTTACATTGAGGGCTAAAACAGGACAAGCAGCCGTTAGTTATGTTCCCCTTCTCTCTTCTACCAGATGGTAGTTGCGATTGTGGTTGTGTTTACAAAGGTGCATTTTCGAACATTCATCATGCACTGTTGCATCGTGTTTATTCGCTTTTCATGACGACAGTTCAACGATTAGTTGAAAAAAGGCGCACATGAAACACGCTGTGCCCCAAGACCAGACACGCGTAGCCGTCTGCGACGAGCTGAATGAGTACTCGTTACAGTGGTCAGGTGTAGGCGCGCTAGGTTTTGGTTAATAAACCGATGTGACTAGCTGCCCATATGATTCGAGAGGATGGTTCAGGAGAAATTCCGCCGAAGTCACATTATTTGCAGTAAGGCGATAGATATCTCTGTCAAGATACCACAGACGTTCCAGAGCCGGTGGTAATCTCCTTACTGGTCTTCTCTCTTACGGGTCTTGCTAGATTAATTTCCATCGTCTCACTGCTGTTACCGGAAACTGCAAAGTTTGGCAATCTTTTGTCTCGAATCATTCTTTTAAAACATGCAATTGGCTTCCGCTCTCCTAGCTTTTCATTCATTGTGTATGGCAGATCAATGAAGTGATAAATCACTCAGACTATTAATGCAACTGCGGCGCGTAAGAGGCATCAGATCAACTAGAATATTTCGCGTGGCAAGTTTCTTCTCAGCTACACACTGAGTGATGGGGTTGAGAACCTCGGAGGTATGATCTAATATTGAAAGATGAATGTAAGAAGGCGTGTGCTCGCGAACCTACCGTCTTATTCGAAATAACTGCCTAAACCACGCCAATTGCGACTAACTGTTGTATTTAAATGAAAATGGTACAATTCTTGTGAGATACATATTTATCGATAGCCTGTTATAATGCTACATCGTCCGCTGTGGTGAAATAATGTGGGGATAGTCTAATCCTGCAAATGCCGACTGTCACGCGAGCCCCATCTAACCCACTACGTCACGTTGTCAACATGTTTTTTTGTTTCAGAAAACGTGGAGGCCGTCGCTATCGTAAAATGAAAGAACGCCTGGGCATGAGTGAATTACGTCGGTCGGCGAACCGCATCCAGTTTGGCGAAATCAGCGACGATGCGTACCAAAGCGACCTTGGGTTCTCCCTCGGCTCACTGGGCCAACGTGGTATTGCCGGACGCCTTCGAGCTCCGCAGGCGGATTCGAAGACCAAAGCACGTGTCAGCAAAGCACTTCAACACAAGCTTTCACGTTTTGGCGGCATGTCCACCATGCCGACGACCGCTTTGGGAGTTACAACGTGGGGTGGAAATTCTACTGTACGCAGACAAGTGGCTGGCACCTCGTCTTCCATCGCTTTCACTCCTCTACAGGTTAGTCTCCTGATGGCTGTTTCCAAGTTACCTAGTTGTGGTGGATTTATTTTGAGTCCTTCACTTTTTATTCATCATCCCCCAAAGTATAACCTTCCATTACAACTACTACGCACAGTTCCTCTGGCTGATCGTGAACCCATTTCTCCAGCAATTGACAACCTATATTGGTTGGATTGCTTCGCAGAATTCTACAAAAGGTTATCTACAGGTGACATTTTATCAATATAAACTTATTTTGTTTGACATAGTGAGCGTTCGAGATTCGTAATTGCCTGCGCCAGCACTCGCGATAGTGACACATCGAGGCTAATATGCTTTTTGTCTATCTAAGTAATGGTTCACATGTTGCTGGGGTCAGGAGAGGTGTTTGAAAGACCAGAACAGTGCCTGCTAATTTATAACACTTAAGACAACTAACGTTCGGTTGAATCGTCCTTTTAGAGTTGGTAATTTGAATATCCGCTCACCTAACGACGTATGCTAGATGCACTCTGGTGACATTCGTGTCTGTTGTTTACAACCGCTCCGTTGGACTTGCAACACTTGAGGGTCGGCTGAGAAAGGCAGTGCATAGATGAGGCAGTGGCTTAACCATTGCCAAGGCATGAAATACCTGGCAGCGTGACTCGACTCCCTATTCTGAATCATTCGACCTGAAATGTTTGTGGTTGAACACGCCGTGACATACTACCTCCAATTCAAAAACCGCCGATGTTATTGTTCGATTTCGCCGACCTAGATGTTTGTGTTCCTTAGGACACCCATCTTCTTACGAAGCAGCCAAGGTGCGTCGAGCCATATTGATTGATCGACCCAGTTCCTATGGTATAGTCGTGGGTAGTGGTATGGTTTCACTCAGTCAATCAAGTGACAGCCGCGAACTCGGGCATCTGCGTGCTGTCTACACTGTATTTTCGCGTTTGTTTGCTGATGCCCCCTGTAACGTGATTTGTTCTGATGCCCTGACTACCATATATGACCGTTTCGTTTGATTCGCTGTGTTTGAATGCCGTGTGTGATCGTCCCATTTGATTTGTTCTGCGCCTTGTCGGCCATGTGTGACAATCGTTTCGCCGTATATTTTTAGAGCCTCTGTGGCCTAATTTTGACCCGGGTTTCCAGTAATCGGTGTTACCGTATTTCTTCCTTATCAGGTTTGGGTCAAACGGCTGAGCGCCCAGTAAAAGAGTCAATCTAATAATGTTGCACGTTAAGCCTTGTCCTGTATGTGTTTCTCGATTATATTCTTTCTTTAGTAGAATCCTAGTTCTCTGGGGATGTCCTGATAACATCATCAAGGAATTCCGGCCAGTTTCAGCATAGATAATGCATCTAAGCTGTCAGTCTTAATCGATATATATATCTATATATAATGTTGACTGTACAATCAACTCCCTGTCAAGATAGGTAGTAATCTCGCGTACATTATGCTATTGTGTTTGAACGTGTTTCATGATTTCCATATGTTTCCGCGCAGAACTAATTCATTCCATTCTCATTACGTTTCAGGGTTTGGAAATTGTCAACCCACAAGCTGCGGAAAAAATGGTGGAGACAAGCAACAAATATTTTAGCAGCACATCTGGTTTTGCGAAAATCCAATCAAAAACTCCCAAACCGGGCTTGGCCAGCTAATTGGCTCAAATTGCTGTGAACCACTTGTACAAATGAATCAATAAACACTACATACCTCATCAATCTGGTCATCCTCACGCCACCGGGGAACCGCATATAGACAGTACGCGAAGTGACCCAACTTTCACGTCTCGGAGTACACACTAATGAATAAAATCCACGTTTGGGTATTTAGGGTGCGAACGTTATTTTGGTCAGTGGTCAATGTTAAGAGCTGGAAGGCTGAGTGTGAGTAAATAGAACAACATAATTCGAGAATACCACCACAAGCCATATTTCACAGTGCGTTTCTCGACCCTGATGAAGGTGTATAATTTGAAACCCGATATGATAAAACAAGTTTCAACACAAACGAAGCCACTGTTACATCTCGGTGGCTCCGCTCGCTTGGTCGATTTGTAAGCCACCAAATGAAACATTTTACCGAGGTTAACAGTCAAGTAATGTCACAGGGTTACTTTCAAAATTCTGGCCGGAACAACAATAGCTAAGGCAGGTCGAGTTTTGGAACGGTACTTGACTACCGGTTGCATTGAACCAACGATACAAGACAAAAGCCTTAGTGGCCTTTCGGATTTCATCTGGCCGCGTTATGATTTTGCAAACTAGGCAAACTAGGATGTGCATCACCGCTCCGGTCGGATACTGTCGATTATGATGTAGTCCACATGTATACTTCCAGTTTTCAATTATCTCCATAAGCTAGTCCATATCAAATGAGTTGATTGTTTAAAGCACTGGGTTCCCTTGATCCAATTCGTTAAAACAGCAAGAAGACAAACGTTACGGGATGTTAACATTTCGATTTATCTCATCAGCCGCATACTAAATACACACAGAATATATAACGAAGGCGTATGGCAACGATAGTTGAACAGAGTGAATTTTTATGTCAAAAGGCCGCTACCATGGGAGGTGGACGGTGTGAATCATCAATGTTTGCGCACACAACACTGGCTTTCCTTGTTTGATCAGCACAGCTTCACTGATGGTCAGAATTTTGGGGCTTGGGTGTCGTAACAACACCGTGAACGACCTGGTTGGCTCGACGTTGTGACCTGTCTCCAGGATGTGCTTCGCAATTGACGATGCCGGGTTTCGCGTTCTGTTGCTCCTTTGACTGTCTGTTCGCTCAGCAGACTGAATCAACCATTTTAGGAGGTGTACGGCCACACGTTGACGCAAGCACCGGTCCGTTCTGCCGATATAGCTGTCAATGCAACTGCAAGTGAACTGATAAACGACATGTGAGACAGAATAGTTAGGTGTGTCACGTCTAGCGTTTCCATAATTAACTCCCCGAATTGATGATAAGAGGCACACTTCAGCTGCAGGGTATTTGCGGTTCACGGCTGACTGACGCTGATGACGTAGTATAGTGGACTTGTAGTTTTATGAACGCCTCTTTTTTCCTTGCTGTGTGAACTGCAGCTCTTTGCTATGAACCGAGATAAACTTATCCGGATATCCGTTAGCAAGTAGTGCGGTTGTTAGGAAATCTTCCTCTTGTGTCAGCCGGTTATCTGTACAGATTCGTCGAGCTCTGTCGAACAATGTTTTAACTAAACCACGCTTGTAGGCCAAAATTCTAGCCATCAGTGAAGCTGTGCTGATCAAACAAGGAAAGCCAGTGTTGTGTGCGCAAACATTGATGATTCACACCGTCCACCTCCCATGGTAGCGGCTTTTTGACGGAAAAATTCACTCCGTTCAAGTATCGTTGCCATGCGCCTTCGTTATATATTGTGTGTATTTAGTATGCGGCTGATGAGATAAATCGAAATGTTAACATCCCGTAACGTTTGTCTTCTTGCTGTTTTTATGAGTTGATTGTGTCAGCAACACCATAGCGCATCAGTGTACATCTTCGAGTGTTCAAATTTCACAGCGGATAAAAATACACTATGTATTAGTTGAATCACACGGTCCCTATACCAACAAAACATCTATCGCACCACGCAAAATGGCCACCGGTGATTGGAAGATATCACAACACGACCAGACGGTCTAATGGCCACAAGCAATGAAATCCCTATTAAGCAACAGCGGGAATTACCACCTTCCAGATCGCGGACAGTGTGGCCATTCACACTGTTGATTAAAAACGCTCGAGCATAGCGATGTATCGTAGTCGATGGCATCTGTGGAACCGTTGTGTTCATAATGCTGGCTGTCGTTGTTTAAACAGGGCTTCGTTGATGGGCAAAGGTGTGTCGAGTGTTGCGTAACAATTCGGTAAAGTTGACACGGTCAACGGTGTTACGAAATGAGCTTCGCAACGGATGACCCAGGATCTCCCGTTTGTCCGTTTACCTGTTCGCTGCACCAACCATCTGTGGAGACACTCAATCATCAACTCTGCCAACGTTATTGTCACTGCGACTAACAGTTAAGTGATAATGTGTGAAAGCGAATGATTGGGTGAATCGAGTCTTCCTTTCCATCCGAGGGGTTGAGAACAATAAACACGACTGAGCATCACGACTCGGATGACTCAAAGTAAGCAGTATTGGTCAAGTGATTTCTACGGTTAATCTGTATAGTCTGAAGACTTCTCCGGTTTCGACCTCCTCTGAACGTCTGTAAGCTCTCGGGAGTATCTGTTCATCAACAAAACCTTGCTTAGCAACTCGTGTCATACAGTCTTCTGCATCCGTTCAACGCTTACAGTCAATGGGCGTGAAGCTTGAGGGGTGAAGGTATTGACCAAGTGGTTTCACAGTAAACGGACCTTTTCAGCCTACTGTTCTGATAATTCATGAATAAAATAGTAGATACTAGGCTGTTGTCAGACTTCACAAACGCTTGATGATCATTAGAATTGAACAAACAAACACCAGTTATCGATACAAAAGAGAATAGTGAATGTTACCAATTTATCCCACTCATGAACTGTTGGTTCACCCCACCCTGATCATTCAATCACGCGCACCGATGTGTATATTCACATTTTTTATAATTCAGCTGACGATGTGCTGAAAACCCTGGAACGACTCTTCTTGCTATATTGTAGAGTTATGGAAGCTGTCCAGATAGGGTTGATACTCTAGGGTCTTGAACCTGATGTGTCACCAAATTAACAGACCCTTCCCCTTGATTACCTAAATCCTCAGAGTTAGATGTATTCAGGAGTACCTACGTAAACAAATCCATTGTGGAGTTGGATAATTGGCAAAACAAAACAACCATGTCGAAGGCCACAATGGACTTGCACCATCTCGTGCGTACTAAAAGTTTTGACAAATTTGCCGAGTACACCTACGGGTGCCCATGACTGTACCATATTCTGAGTTGGACAGCCAGTGTATGCTCAATAAACTTTGATGGTTCACTGAGGCTATCTACCGTGAAAAATGAACGATCCATATCATATCATAGGCTCATGAGTATAGACAACCTTGTAAATAAGATAATGAAGGTTACCGATGAGTAGTAGGGAATTTTGGTTTTCACATAGATTGAACATCACCTACAATTGGTCGCATAGACATTCCAGTCGGTCACTTTCGAAAACAAGTACTAGACTCGAATTTCATTCTCATTAGAGCATATTCTTGCCACTGCCAGGACTGGAACTCCGGCCACGCTTTTCACGAGGCAACTGTGTTTACCACTGCGCCAATGAAGGTCGCATCAGATACATGCTGAAAAAGTTCAGCAGAGAGCTATCTGAAACGTGGCTGTGACACATCTGGAGGGAGCGTTAGATACAGAAAACGGATGTAAACAGGAAGAGGATAAGGAAGAGAAGTTCCATTAGTTTGCAAAACCCACCCAATTGAGAGACAGCAAGATGATCGAGAAACCACTTTCTCACGTTTGAATTTACGTCCTTGACATCCCAAGGACATGGCTGTTGTTCATTAATCAGACAACTTTCGTTGCCGAGGACTAGAAAATATAATAGTCAGATCTACAAGATTTGCCATATTTCGACCTCAGCGGTTCCCTTGGAAGATAATCTACAACGGGATAAAATCCAGACTGGCTAGGAAAAACCATCAGACAGTCGTTGTGACTGTGTTAGCAAAACTCACTACAGCAGGCTTGTGAATGTACTCACAAAATACAGTGAATGGTTGCTTGAAAACTGCCCGCTAGGAGTGCCACACTTCGAAAAAAACTAGGTTGGATTATTCGTCATTCTGTTCACTCCGTTTGTTTAAAAAAAGTAAGGCGAATATCAGATACGATTGGTAAATATCTTCTGGTAATGTTCTGAAACGATATGAAGAAATGTAGATCGAGCGCATTCGATTCGTATGAGTTAAACAACTAGGATGAAGAACATCCTCCCGACTGTTCGCAAAATGCCTCGCTTCTATCGGAGCATGATTACAACCAACTAGTGTTCAATGTGATAGGGCACCACGACCAGCGGATGCTCACTAGAAATCAATCTGCATCTGGTCACAGATAACTGGAACCTGACAAACGTTCCAACACAACATCTCCCTCCGCGATTAGATTGTGATCTGCGACGCTAATAATACACTGCATTACCCTATCCGGTCTTCGTATATGAAACTAATATACTTCGTCTAACCCGGAATGTATGATTAATCTAACAAAACAGCACTGTTGATAACCTTTTTTATGGATACTCAATTCTGCTGGTTTTGTACTAGATCATAGTCGATTTGTTCTAACTGATAGTCTTGATCCATGTTGACAGATGCACACCTGAACGAACTGAAGCGACCGATATGGATTGAGAAGACGGAGATGAGTTTATCACCGTATCTGTTCTCCTGCGTCTAAGTGACAAAGAGGTATGTCTACTCAGTGTTTAAACCAGACAACCAGTTGTGCTTTATATCAAAAAATGGGTAGATAAGAGAACGACGCCAATGATATGAACACCAGGAGTAAGAAGACTTCGGTCACAAACCTGAGTGCGGTTCGTAACTCGATTCAATTGTCTTGTGTACCTAAAAATCCACGACAAGAATTCCATCCGCTGGTTTATAACCAACGGACTGGGTGTTAGCATCTGGAGAGAGGCATCCATAAACACATTAAATCCAACTGACAAGAAATAATGCATAATCGAATTTATGGTGTCAGATACCCTTCTGGTGGAAATCAGCGAATACAGCAATTCAAACAACAACAATAGTTCTTCACAAATACGAATGTGTATTCTGCGGTACAAACATACATATAAATGCGATACATGCACAATTAGTCTTGAGTCTGTGTTCATGAAATTCCCACAGGTTGAGTGACTGTCCGCAGCGCCAACCGTTCAAGTCGTTGTCGCATGGCTTGCATGAACAAACGTTGATTTTCCTCCAGATAGGCAGCCTATAAATGTCAATGAAAAGCGGGTAGATTCAGTTTTTAACATTAACACTGTAAAGTGTTTCTGATATGACTTACACAGATGTGGACTGGATAAAACAGGGTTAAGTAAAATATACAAGAAAAGTCGAAACCCTCGGCAGTACGAAGAGCAATCGACCTCATTATCACTGATGTGTGCGAACATCTAACTACACCAACAGTTGATCACATCAGAAATTGAGTGATGTATACCAGTTTGGGCAGCACGTTCGAGAACGCACCTCCGGGTGAGGGAACAAACAACAGACCAATCGTCCTGACTTGGTTTGCTGGTCGAAATGATCCTGAGACCTGTATAACGATCTTTTGACGACACCATCCAACGCTGTGGATATTTGTACAAGGCTTGCAGCAGGATTTTCAAACCTGTTGCTCTAATATCGAACATAACTGGACGTTATTCGGCTATTGGAAGTTTACTTACGTAGTAATACGCACAGTCTACACTTTGGAAATAGTGATAGTAATTGTCAATTTGACTACTCATCAGTAATCTAAAATATCGCCTAGCAGGTTTAATGAGATCGGAGATATCGACCTCTCTAGGAAGTCCTAATCGCGGGATTATCGATTAGAGTTAACAGGACAGTTACTGTGTCTCCATTTCGAGACGACCGGGCAACCTGATCATTACTCACAAGCGAAAGTGGTTGAGCGTTCACATATGATAATTCGGTCGTGCCTAACGTGAGGTCAATGGCGCAGTGGTAAACACGGTTGCCTCCTGAACAGCGTGGCCGTGGTTCTAGTCCCGGCAATGGCGATGGTATGCACTACTGACGAGCTCTAATGAGAGCGAAACTCGAGTCTAGTGCTTCCTCTGTGTGAAAGAGGCCGACTGGATAGTC